>OOFC01005314.1:5249-17447 GCA_900323345.1 Pseudochromis fuscus
ATCCCTCCACCACCACCTCCACCTCCACCTCCACTTACCAGAACAATCATTTGGTTTTTTTTAGCCAAATTTTCCTCCTTTCCATGTGTTTTAACCCAAAATACTAATTTTCTTTTTCAAAATTCTGATGTAATTTCATGGTGCTTGATTAACATCGACAATCCACAATCATCCATTTGGTTTTATCCACTTTGATTGTCTCCACATGCATTATGATTATTGTTTTTTTTTTGTATGTTGATATTCGTGGAAGGTGGTGAAAGTTCTATTTTGTTGTAATTTATCTCTTACGTTACTCTTGGTCAAGTTTTAGTCGAGAAAACGATGTTGTAAACTATTCTATTTTGAAATGAATGTAATTTATTGAGCTGTGCTACGTTCTGCACGGTTGGTCATTTCAAGGTCTAACCTGTCAGGTCAGCGAATGAGAAGTCGCGCGGGGTGGCGTTGGGGTGTCGGGTGGGGGGTTTTTAAAAAGTCGACCCACCAACGACAGAAAGCTACTGGATCTTTCTTGCCTTCTCATCGATTCAAAAGATCACGGTGTTGCAGTAATGAGCATAGTTATAGAGTTGCTTGTGTTGTTGGACAAAAAAAAATAAAAATGTTTATTGTATAGATGACATTTTACCAAAAAAAGCAAAGAAAACTTCAAAAAAGATGTACTTTTCACTCTAGTATAATAGTATTTCATAACAATATTAAGTTGTTGCTGTGGCAACCAAATGTTGCAATTACTAAAGTTCGGTATTTTTGTAAATGACATTGTTAAGTTGATTTTTGTTTCTTTTGTTTCTCTTTTTTTTTGCTAGAACACTGTACACAAGGTAGATTGTAAAGAAGATATGAACATTTCTTATTCTTCACTGAGATTATGACAACGACCTAATATTTTCATTAGCAAATAACAGCCTCTATAGTGCTGTGATTGTAACACTTATAGATTTAAAGTCATCAATGTTACATAGATTACATATAAATATATAAATAAATAAATATATATATATATAAGAACTAAATAATCTATAAATTAATAAGATGTACAACTCTCCCCCTGACAAAGGACCTTTAGGTTCCACACAGACATTTTATTTGATGTATCACTAGAGTTTAGGATTGCACTTTCATATTGTTTATTCATTTTCCTTTAAGGGTTTAGAGGTCTGCAGTAAATCTGTTCGTCAATCAGAGGCAGATACTACTGGTAAATAACTTTAATTCAACATGTTGCATGGGAAAAATACAAATTTCTTTTCTTACTAAATGATACTGAATGTTTCTAGTGGAAGAAAAAAAAAGTCTGTACACAAAAATGTCCTCATCTGGTGACCCACAACGCCCTTGTGTAAGGACTCCTCTTGAGATGTAATGTTTATTATTTTATTATTATTATTTTGGAAATGTGTTGGCAATGATTGACTGATGGTAAAAAGAGAAATGTAAGCACTTTCTGAGCAGTTGGTCAGACTGAGCAGACTCAGCTTATCCAAACACTTTGCCTTATCTTGAGTCCATCGTGCTTAAGGTTTTATGTTTTTAAGAAATTTATTAAAGAGACTTGAACGGGTCTCTCTCTCCTTCAAATCCCTTCTGAGTTTCATTTCAAATATGTATCTTTATGAATCATTTTTTAAAAACGTGTGTGCGTCACTAGGCCAAAAGGAGTGACCGCAACAGGACGAGCAGTGGCTGATCTGTACTTCAAATCTGTAGTGAATCCCATTGCCTTACACAATGGATCTGTTTGGAGCGTGTAGTTCTTAGCTTTGACCAGCAGAGGGCGCTACGCTTGGAGACAGCAGGTTACGAAGTGTGACTGCCTGTGTCATCGTTGTTGCAGTGTACCAACAAAGTAAAAGACACAAACGGTTAATAATTGACAAGAAGACCCTCATCGGATTTATGGTTTTAATGTAATCATTTTTAAATGTATTCTTTTTTTTTTTTTGCATATATTTTGTGCTATTTCATGTTTCTATAGTCAAATGTTTCTTTGGTTCCAGCAAGATAGTGTAAAATCTATTGAAAGAAAGAAATAAAGAAAATCAAAGGAATGTTTCTTGTTGTTGTCTGGATCTTTTTTAATATTTGCTTCTCAACCAGGATCCTTTCGTTTTTTATATTAGCTCCCCCTGAAGGAGCATTTGTTCTCTAAAGTACAAATAAACATCAGGTCTTATAGGAGTGTGATGGTGGAGATGATAAAGCCAAAGACTGGGACCAGCCAGCTCTTTTTCCATTATTTATTTTCTATGTCATTTCCTCTCACTGCAGTGGAGCAGTTTGTGGGGAAAAAAGATGTATATGAGGGATTGTTAATACCACAGTGATGGTGGTTAAACTTTGATGAGCTTGTGAAAATTGCTTTAGCAGCTACATTTTTCATGTTATGTCAACAGATTAGAGCAGCGGCATCTTTTTTAAATTAATTACAAAGTCAACAAACTCCACATTGTAAACACTGTAACTCCAAATATGCCCTGAAGACAGCAGAGAGGTTACACCTATCAACACACTAATTGCACAGTAACAATAAAGTGCAATTTTTCTACATCCTGGGGTGTGAGAGTCTTGTTGCATGTAGATCTGATGAGTTAAATTTAAATTTTCTGGTCAAAACCTGGTCACACAAGGATGTGACGGGGGTTCTTACTCTCCTTCTGTCATATAATGTGTGCGTAACCTAATGCTCATCAGGTTTTATTTCAACTGTCCTACCAAAACAATATAATAGCTACAGGCTGTGCTGTACTGTATATAAACCAGGGTTCAAAAATAACACAAAAAAGTAGTACAAAAAAGTGTAATACTCCCAACAGCCACTAGATGCTGGCTCCAAAAAACTCTGGCTCCAACTGACTTCAACTCAAAAATGATCATTTTCAATCCTGAAACAATCCTGATTTTTCTCTCAGTCCAAAATCATTTAATCACTAAGTAGATATTAGGCTTCAAAAAGAGGAACTTTTAGGGGTGTGGTTAATTTGATTGACAGCTCTGGTCTCTAATGAGAGTCCAGTCTCATAGACACTGGGCAGAGTCCTCAGGTCAGTCCTCGGGTTCAAGGGTTATAGACCCGCCTCCTTGCTCCTCCCTTCATAACCAAATATGGTCACTTCTGGCTCCAAACAACCAACATGGTGCCTTTCAAATACAAAATCTTTACAGCCAGAGAAATGATGAGTGCTGCACATTTAAAAAAAAAAAAAGAAGGACATTTGTGATGTTGTTACAGACGCACACATGGAGGAGGGAGGAGGTCTGGGTGGTGGGATGGATCAACTAAACACCTCAAACTCCTAATGGTCATTTTGTAGAGTGCTCGCCAACAACTTACAACCATTAGATTTTGTCCAGAAGACGTGATGCAACTATGGTTTGTCTGATATCAATGATAATGATAATGGACATTGTTATATTCACTGTATAATGTAGCTTTGTGTTGCTGTCTAGTGTGATAATAACAAAAGCAGTTTTCTCATAATAGTTGTCTTTTTTCCCATCATGCATCTCCTCTCTCCTCTCCTCTCCTCTCCTCTCTCCCTGTTGCCCCCGTGGCACTAACCACCCTCCATATCTTCCAGGAAATAGTAACATCCAGTGGATGCACCGACTCCAGAGGCGTGGATTCCCAGCACTGTTGTCTCCTTAAGGATAAATAAGCTCTTTGCCTTTAACTGAGCCGGAGCCCGCCGTGCACAGAAATGTAGTGTTAGCCTTCCTCCGTTAAATATGTGCCGTCTAGTCGTTTCTAATAATAGCCAATCTTATTTTTACCACACCGACGCCTTATTGCATTATGGATGCCTCCGGAATGGTGTCCCTTCAAGATAGCGTGGGAATATCTCAGTAGAGGGAGGCTGTGCAATCTCAGGGATAAATGCTCCAGCATCCATCGGCCATCCGCAAGAGCATCTCATTTCCCGGAGGCTGGGTGATGCCCGCAGTCTGACTTCGTGGGGATGCGTTTCTTCCACCCGCAGATGAACACTTTATTCTCTGCATGCGGGATTTAGGTGCACAGCGGCGCGATGCGGGAGTATAAGGTGGTGGTGCTCGGCAGCGGCGGGGTGGGGAAGTCCGCCCTCACGGTCCAGTTCGTCACCGGGACATTTATAGAGAAGTACGACCCGACCATTGAAGATTTCTACAGAAAGGAGATCGAGGTGGACTCCTCTCCGTCGGTGCTGGAGATCCTGGACACGGCCGGCACCGAGCAGTTCGCCTCCATGAGGGACCTGTACATCAGAAACGGCCAGGGTTTCATCCTGGTCTACAGCCTGGTCAACCAGCAAAGTTTTCAGGACATCAAGCCCATGAGAGATCAGATCATCAGGGTTAAACGGTGAGACACCTTTATAGTCTTAATACACCCTGTAGTGATGATGTTTAGGCCTTTTAAATAGTCATATCTGAGGGGGGATATGCACCACACAAGAAATAATCACTGCCCTAATTAAAATATACTGAATAAACTTCATGGGGTGTCCCCTGGCGCCCCTCTAGGTCCCCTAAAGATCAATTAATCCACTTGGAAACCCCTAAAAATGTGCGATCCTTTGTTCAGTGCTTTGAAACCGAGGCCCAGGAATCATCTCCCTCCTCATCCTCTCCTCCAGCGCTTCGTGAGAAAGCTCCCGAGCCGCTCATATGTTCTTCATAAGAGCCCAGCTGCTTCTCACCTGTCATATATCAACCCGCTGAACTCTCCCCGGGGTTGATATTCCCCCTGTGTCTCCCTCTGTCTCTGTGTCTCTCACACACCACTAACCCTGGATGGCTTTGATCAGCTCAGTCCATTACTCAACAAATCCACTGAGCTCATCTCACGGCTGGATAAGAGACAGAGGGAAGGAGGGAGAGAGGGAGACAGTGGAAGAAAAGCTGTGATCTTTCCTTTGGGTAGTGACATATTGGTATTTTTGGCCTCGAGCCTCCTTTAATTCGTTTAGCGACACTGACGGAGGCTGGGACTACAGTCTGGAAGCAAACAAAAGCACAGCACTGTGAGGGGCTTAGATGATGTCTCATAGTTTTGGTGCCATGTTCAGACACTAACAGGCTACAATATGATTAAGGCACATGACTGACACAGGCTGAAGGATAACTGGGTGGACTGTTGGATGTGGCCTAATAAATAACAATGCCACATTTGTTATTCAGAGCAATTGAAGTCACATTTTAGAGATTTGTTTTTGCCAAGAGTTAGATGAGGACACCTCTGACCAGACTCTTTATGTCTGGCCATTAAATATGAATGTGCAGGCTGGAGATGGTTAGCTTAGCATAAAGACTGGGAACAGGGGGAACTAGTTGGTGTAGTGTGGTCCCACTTTAAGATGATTCCTGGAGGAAGGTGACACAGTTTCCAGAGCTGTGATTCATTCAGGTCATTTGGAAACAACACCTCTAATTTTGGAGGAAGCTTCCCCACACCTTTAATTATAAAGGGATTTTCTCCTCACCTACTTGCATACTGTGTCACTGTGGTGCAGCGCTTTCCAGCTGCATCCCCGGCGTGAACTGAATGCTCCGGTGGCGAGGACGTCACAGGCCGGGTGGAAGCAGGAGAGCGTCACAGCTGACGAGGCACAGCCGAATGCACGAGGGAACTCCTCTGAAATGAATAATATAATGATGGATAAAGCGGCGCGCCGTCGCCTCCAGCCAGCCGCCACCCGGAGCAGCTTGCCTACACTGCACCAGCCGCTGCTGTCCTCAAGTGTATATCTATAAATATTTCATACTTTTATTTCACACTGCTCTGGTTTCTGAAGTAGGGATTGTTGCTATATGTGCAAAGGATGCTCTTAAACACAGCTTCTCAAAGTGGAGGACGAGGTGATGTCATACTGGAGGAACAATCACAACAACACTAAACTACACAGCTCAGGAAATGTGTTTTAATGCAATCGTAGAGTTTATTCAAGGATAAGACGAATCGAAACACGTGCAGGACTCTATCCTCTGGGCGTCCATCATTAATGAAACAAGCAACACCATCAGCTCCTGGTCCCCATTAGCTGTCTGCAGGAGATCGGCCTCCCTCCGCCCAAACTTCTTGCTGAGCCAGCAGCAGCAACAACAAGCACCACACAGAGATATAGTGTGTGCCCACTCACCAGAACTTAATGGGATTGTGTTGGGTTAGAAGCCAAGAAGACATCAGGCCTCCATTAGGGAAGCATATAAACCAGAATGCTTATGCAGGGCTCTGAGTGTGGGAAGCATGTGAGACCCTGTGTAGTACATCTGTAAATACATATGATAAACAATCCATGAAAACTCCATCATTGTTTTATCCACTACCCCCTGTAGACTCCAAACATCTGGGTGTAGTCCTCACAATCTAGAAATCTGGCTGTGTTTTCACGCTGCACTGATGCTGTGTCTAATAGCAGGAGGTGAGCATCACGCACCGCTGAGTGGGGGTAGGCCGGAGAGGAGGAAAACTACATATCCCAGGGGGCACTTTGGTGTAGGTACAAAACAACTTCTTGACCTCAGGCTTTTAGCGTTCGCCATCAGGAAGGAGGAGGGCGTTGTCAAAGCAGCATCATCCGAGAAGAGCCACCAGATAAGTGCTAATTGCTGGTGTGTGTGTAAAGTGCTCGGACTTAACATATTGCTTAAGTGTTCTCACCACACGCCGCCGTTTATCACAATTGACTTGCAGCATCTGATTGTTGGAAGTGAAGCCATGTTTATTCCCATATAGATGAGTGTTTCTTTCCCAGACTGTTTTTAGAGTCAGAAAAACTTTATTAATCCCCACAGGGAATTAACTCAAGATGGAAAACCAGAGGAGGAAAATATAGCACAATAATAAAAAAAAAACAAGGAAAGATCAGAGAAAAGTCTAAAAAATGAGCCTAAGTTGTGCAGCACAGTTCTTTTCCTTATTTCCCGGCTTGTTAATCATCTTGCATCCACGAGGACTTCTCTTGTAACCCCTCAGGGTTAGAAAAAAAACACTTGGCTTTGATGTGTATTTGGAATTTCCCACATTGAGATGAGTATCACTTTTAGCTGTAACTGAAAAACAACAGATTGTGATTCCAGATCCCGAGGGAAAGTGAAAAAATCTGCAACGCATATGTACTTTATTTGAACAAAAAGTTAGAAAACAGGTGCTTTTTAATCAGGTTGGAGTCACTGACGCCTGGATTCAATCATCAGATTCTTCTAGCAATTTCAATCCACTGTTGTACTTTCTGGTGTCTGCTTTATCGAAACCATCAGATGTTGCAAATTGACTTAAAGAAATGACATCTGTGGAGTTTTAACCACTTGTGGCGCTAGAGAGAAAGATTGTGATCATATGGTGCATTTACACTGGTACCTACTCGCTTCACTTCGGTTTTGGTGCCTTTACACTGACAAAAAAGTACCTGGACCTTGGTACCTTTTCGTACCTCCTCTCCTGTGGCTCCAAAAAAAGTACCTGGTCAGGTCGGAGCAGGTACTAAAATCTTATTGATTGTAATCGTCACTGCATTGTTGCATCATCACTGCGCGGCACGTAATCTGTCCCTGCAAACACGCAGCATTTTCAAATCTTTGGCAAACTGTGCAGACGTGTTTGAAATAACAACAAGAAGAGAAATGGCATCTGTTAGAAATCCTGCCCCACGGACTCAGGACGAGGTGCAAACCTTTCTGTCATTAGTCGCCGATGAGAAAATTCAGCAGGAGCTGGACAGCGCGGTCAGAAACGAAAGAATCATATAAAAGATGACGTCACGAATGACGCCCAACTACACGGAGGACGGACTATCCTCGGCAATGTAAACGCAACCAAGGGGGGCTGATCCCGAGCGATCTGAAGAGAGTAGGTACCAGTGTGAATGCGCCAATAGATGCAGCCAGCAGTTTGGTATTTGAACATCGCCATGTTGGTTGTTTGAAACCAGAAGTGACCATATTTGGATATGGAGGGAGGAGGGAGGAGGCAGGTCTAAGACCAGAACCTGAAGACACCGTCCAATGAGAGTCAAGTTCAGGTCAAATCAATCAAACTAACCACGCCCCTAAAGCTTCCTCTGAGCTACCTATTCTGTTGTGATTGTATCATGTATGAAGACAACGTTACATTGTCTCACTCTCCCATTCAGGTTTGTATCTTCCATAAAATGAGCATAAAACTTGTATTTCTTGTCCCATTTGTTGTTTAACTGCACAGCACAGCTGGAATAATACAACTAATGAGTTCCCATACTGCTTTTAAGAAAAGGAGATTATCTGCAGGAGGTGGAAATGAAGCTTGAGGTTTCATCATAAAAAATAAAAACTCTAAAGACCTCCTCCATCTGCTGTGCAGGCCCCGTCTTTGTCTGTTTATCACAGGAATGTTTGTGGTTTCGTTCCCTCGCCGCCTTCTTCATGTGGCCGGGATGCGAGTTGACTGCAGAAACATTAAGTATAGGAGTGTTTTCCTCCCGTGTTAACACCCTTTGGGGGGTTTTACAGGCGCTATAGGTTGTGTTGTTTTTTTGTTCTACAAGCAGATACATGGGCTGCTCTGCTCCAGCTGTTAATTAGCAGCAGATGTAGAGAGCAAAGAGGCGACTGCAGGGTTGGAGGGCTTCATGTTAGAGATGCTTGACTCTTCTGTTGTAATTTCTGTGTTTGCTGGTGCTGTGGGGCCAGTGAATATGGTGAAGTGAAGTCACCGTGGATATTTAGCGCAGCAGGTAACGTCTGTCGTACCCCGAGGCTGAGTGGAAAATGTAGAGGCCATTTTTTTTTTTTTTTTTTTTTTGTTTGGTGGGTAGTAAACACTCGATGTGTGGGTGGATTTGCGCCTCTTTCCCAGCAGCTGGAACAACACCCTGCAGAGTTAAATGGCAGTAAGTATTAAAAGTTATTCAGGAGTCCATATGTATTATGAGGACGCAGCATTTCACAGGCCTGAAGTGAAGATGATGGCCTCAAAAAAACTGGGGGCTCAGCAGTTTGTGGTGCGAACACCCTGCAGCTGAGCACATCACTTTTCTCTGTATCATTCTGAAATAGTTTTTATTTAACAGCAGTGTTTTAGAAATCAATACAGATTTTTGATTCCCGTGTAATTTCTTAAGCTGTCAGCCACCTGCTGTTGTCAGCTCTGTAAATCCAACATGGCTTCCCTCCCACTGCATTTCAAAAACAAAAAAAGCTGCATATTCGTACAGACAAACACCGTCCAACTGTGCTGATAATCCCCCATAATAGATGCCTTCCAGCTATCGGGCTGCACCAGGAACAAGTTAGATTTTCTTGTGCTTTATATTTAAGTGTATTGTGCTCCACCAGCATAAAGCTCCATCAGTTTTTTTCTACATAATCTTTTTAAAGCTGATATGGTGAATTTGTTTGTAAACAGTTGCCAAATTGAACATTTTATCCATATACTGTATATGAGTTTTTCTTTAAAATTTCAAAATAAAAGCACAAACATCCGAGAGTTTTGCATTAGTAGTTACTTCTCGATTTTAATGTTATAACCAGTTGAGGTGGAAGTAATGTTATATGCTTAGTCTGCCAAGTTACTAACCCAAGAAATTAACATGAGTAGTTATTTTGCAGTAGTACTGGCTCTAGTGAAGTTGCACTGTAGTTACTGAGTCCCCCTCTGCTTATGAATCCCAGTGGGACAACTGTCTTGAGCAATTTTAGTTTCCCCAGATCTGTGTGAGGAGGGAGCGGTAGTTTGATGCTGCAACAAACAATCTCTACACAAACTCCCCACCCAGCCCACTCCACCCTGGAGAAGCTGGCTCTCCCTGTGTCTTTGTAGTTATATATAGAGTTTCTCCTGCAAGGCTGTCAGATTGCATTTGTCTCTGTGGTGCTCTCCTTGTTCACACTTCACACCCTCTAGACTCCGGCTTTCCAAACACACAGGCCATGCGAGATGCTGCTGAGGTCAGCTGCTGTTTGCATGTGTGTGTGTGTTGTACAGTGTGGTGGATGTGCAGGGAAAATGTCAAGCAGCAGGGAAGTCTTTGGCATTTGAGCTTTGACGGGTGAATTTTCTCTGCTTGACAGATGCATCTTGACCAATTATCGTGAAAATTGCAGGTATTATTTATAATTATTTGCACTTTTTGAGAGTCTGCTTGTGAGGAGGTGCAGAGGTCAAGCTCAGCCGCTGAGCAGCACCCTTAAAAGTTGTCGGGCATCGCCGCCCAGCTCGAGGATACTTAAACAATCCATAAGTGTCCTCCACCGCTCCCTCCTCATTCCTCCGCCCTCCCGCCTGCACTCATTTCCTCTCTGGCCCTCTTTAGTTCAGTGAGACGTTCGCCAGCTCTTTTCCACGCCTCAGCTCTTCTCCCAGCTGAGCGGTGTGGCAGCAGGCCACCAATTTGTAGATAAGAGCCTATTTCTCAATAGCACCAGCGGATCAATAAGCCGAGCTCGGAAAGCACTTAGGGATGACTGATGGTGGAGGCTGTTAGGTGGTCTGTGCCATTACCTGTTGTGAGAATATATACCCGCTGTAATTGACATTCTGTGGTTATTTAATCAGAGAAAACATGAAGGGCGTCTAACTGCAGTGAAATATCTTGCATTTGAATAAAGTCGCTTCACTACAGTATAATATCTAAGTGTCATTGTACATCATGTTGCAGCTTTGGTCCTACGCTTAATACACTTTTTGGCCACTTGGGGGCAGCAGAACAAACTGTAAACATCACACTGACATATCTTTAAAGCTGTGCTCATGCGTTTACTAAATATGGCCACTGTGAATATTCCTCCCTCAACCGCCTCTTCGTCCATCTTTCTTGATTTTATCGTGCTCCATTTCTGCTCCTCGGTGACGTCAGGAAATCTCAACACTATTTGATTTTTGCGATGTTAAAAAAAGTTTTGAAACATTTACTTTCACTTGTGTAATGACACCATGTGAGAAATCTGCTTCACGTTTAAGCTTAAGTTGATATTAGCGAATGTATTAAGCAGCTATGTAGCAACATTAGCATTTATTCATCCGTTTTATCTCCATTTTTGGTCTCCACCGCCTCCCTCCTGGCTCCTCCAAAACAACCAGCATCCATCATAAAGAAATTCACCCACTGTTAATAAAAAATATTGATTATTAACACTTCACCATCATTGGGTTTAGTTGTCATGGGATTGATGTTAGTGAAACATTAAGCAGGTTTTGAGACTCTCCATGTCAAATGCTGCTCTCTGGGTTTTTTAATGTACAACAACAGACAACAATAAAAGCCATAGTTCAATATAAAGTAGAAAATAGTTGTTTCTGACTTTCGAGGCCGACGTTCACGTGAAAGCAACACATTAGCTTTATTCAATTATTCAATAACTTATTCCATTACTCTCCCCAGCCTGGTTTCCTTGTATTGATGCCTCAGAGGGAAGAGGACCGGGATTGTCAGCCACACGCTGGGCAAGAAAGCTTTTGATCGTTTAAGACATGCTTAGCGCATGATGGAAAAGATGCAAAGTGGAGAGCTAACGATTTTCAACGAGAATTGGAAGCCATTAAATGTACAGCTTGCATGCCACACAGACGCATGTATAATGCATCCAGGAATAAATAGAAGCATCACCGTGTTCAGAGGACGTGTTTTTTTTTTTTTATCGTGATGACAGTTTTCTAATGGGCCCTCCTGCTGGTGTGACACCCGGGGAGTGATGGGATCCTCCTGGGAAGCTGGAACTGAACATCGCTGTGTTTATCCATCTCCCGCGCGTCTCACTCCATTGTGCATTGTTCAAAACCCTTATTGTTCTAACAAATACAGTATGTAGGCCAACAATGCGCACACACACACACTCACATATGCTGTCGCTGAGTCTCTCCTTCCCTCCCTCTTTCTCCCTTAGGTATCAGGAAGGTCCTGTAGTCTCAGTCTGTTACAAAACACGCCCAGCGAGGGGGGGAGGAAACAGCAAATCTCCCTCTGATGTTGCTTTCTCTCTTATTTGCAGGTACCAGCAGGTGCCGGTGGTGCTGGTGGGTAACAAGGTGGACCTAGAGGAGGAGAGGGAGGTGTCTCCCAGTGAGGGCCAGGCGCTGGCCGAGGACTGGGGTTGCCCCTTTATGGAGACGTCGGCCAAGAGCAAGACCATGGTGGACGAGCTGTTCGCCGAGATCGTGAGGCAGATGGACTTCTGCCCTCTGCCGGACCGGAGAGAGACCTGCTGCCCCGCCTGTAGCATACAGTAGCAGCCAATCAGCCT
>OOFC01005315.1:4228-23190 GCA_900323345.1 Pseudochromis fuscus
TAAATTAATGTTTTATTTGATTTTTTTTATACTTGAATAAACAGCTCAGAGTCTTTTCTTGCTTACAGTGTACAGACACTGTTGATTATTAATAATAAAAAAAAAAAAGTTCAGCCTTTTTATGTATTTTTTTTTTCCTTTTGTACTGAAACCATACTGAACTGTGGTACCGCAACTGAGGAACCATGAACACGGTTACAGTCCTGGTTCCTCTTGTATTTTATCAGATACATTCAGGGTACCAAACTTGTTGCAGTCTGTTGTCTGTAGTGTTACATTGTGCATTCATTGTAATTTTGAGGTGAACTGCAGAGCGTACTCTATTATTAAACTTGTTGTAAGTCTTTGCACTGCTGCTAAACTAGTACAGAGAGAAAAATGTGTCTTAAAGTTTAAAAATCTCATATTAGGAGTGATGTCTGCTCAAGCTTGAATAGATTTTTCTTTGTTTTAACAACATTAATCTGCTATGAATCAACAGTTGCCTCAAACACTTGTATTGTTCTTTCATTATTTTGCCTCCTTGCTAGTTTTTGTTTTGTTTGCGTAGCGTCTGCTTTGAGTGAAATGTGAGCTCGTTTGCTGCTGAGACTTCCAGCTGCAAACTGTGCGACGATGGTGATGTTCAGGTCTCAGCTGCTCGGTGTGGAAAGCTCGTGGACTTGAAGGAAGAAGCTGTTGAGAAGGTGGGGTCAGGGAGGAAATGAGACTGCATTCCAGTGATGATTTATGAAGTGTCTTTCATTCCCTTTGTACTGTTGGCTAGTTCACAGCTGCTCCAGACAGTTCACTGACTTTAGCAGGGCTGGACCATCTCAGCATACATATTGAAAAGTAAGTCATGAGCAGCCACATGAAAAAGCCTCATGGATTATAGTTAAGTGAATGTTGCACGTTTCAAGCGTCGGAGCCTTTTCTCCTTACTTAAAATCCCTTTTCACTTTTCACTAATGCATCATCTGCGGTTTTCATTCGCCAAAGGAATATCCAGAGTGAAGCTCTGATTTGGACCGCAGAGGCCTGGAACCGAAACCAAATGCAGATAAACAGCGTGAGTCACGTCTTAAGCCTGGGTCCAGCCTGGGTGACGAGACGAGACCTGTCTCATTAATAATGTGTAAGAGGCTGCAGCACTGCTGTGTGAACACATGCCAACCACACTCCACTCAAAGTTCACACCTGCAGCAGGAATTAAAGACACGCTAGTAACACCTGTCTGGGTTGTGGAGATAATGAAAAGTCTGCAATGTTCAGTGTGTTTAGTAAATTAAATTAAAATTCCAGTGGACACGGTTGCATCTATTTTGTGACCTAAAATTTGATTTATCATTTGAAAAATGTTTAGTATTTGTCTGCTTTCAGGCAGGATGCTAACAGGCTGTTTAAACTGCAGCAGTGATTATTACATTTCTTTGTTCACCCCCTAAAATACATGAAAAATCCCCAACTGGACCTTCTGTTCCTTTTTCCGTAAAACATTACATAAAATTTAACCAGAATTTCCGAAAGAAGGGGACGGCCATTCTCAACAGTTCCCTAATGCAATTATGCTATCAATTGCTATTATGTTCCCAGTATTTTGTTGCAACTCCAAGTAGTTCTTGTTATGCAACTTTCGATATTTATTTGCTAATTTGTTATGTAATGTTTGTTATGTTATGTAATGTAAAAGAAGGAAGGGTAAAGCAATACTGACTTTTTAATAAAATTTGAATTATGGCATGAGACAACTGTAAGAGAGGCTCATCACACGCTTCCTCCTTTAAATTCATGCGCATACATCACATCTACATGTTGAAATAGTTTAGGCTTTGATTCTCCTCTTTGTTCAGGAAGGACAGTGATTTTGATCACTGAAGACTGTTGCATAACTCAGTGCCTCTCTTATATTTTGACCAGAGCTCCTCACACTGAACCAGGGCCAGGAAACTCTGCAGTTGCATTCCTCCATGTGGACTCATTTTATTTGGCACATCCAGACACAGCTGACCCAGACTGAAGTTGCAGGCATCCGTAACCTCTGTGCATGCTTCACTCTGAGAGACATTCACAACGTTTTCCTAGAAAGCTCTGGTTTGCTGCCCTGGTGTGGAAGTTAAAAGGTGGCTTCTTTTGTTCCTGAACACAAGAGTTGGCAAACACGCAGCCTGGAAAGTGTGCAAAACAGAAAGGGCAGAGCTTTGAGTCCACATTAAAGAGAGGGTTTTGGAAAGCTAACTCAGTCATATGACCCCTTTTTTAGATGATAAATGTATATATTAGTATTTGTATCTCAAGTCAGAGTGACTCGGGTGGAGTGCTAATGCTCCTGATCACTGTAGATGATGATTTATGAATCTGTTTTTGGTATTTTTGTGACTGAATGAATTCAGATGGGCGACATGAAGTGAGAGGAATTGAACTGGGGATGCTACAGCCACATGGCACACATCCCAGTCACGCATCCTCTGCACCTTGGAAGCAACACTCAAAGTTTCAGCTTTATGCTTTTTTGACGAGCCAGCAGAGCCCAGTTGTTTGTCCTGTATTTTTTATACCCATGAGCTGTGAACTCCTTGAGATATATTTTCGTACTCATCCGAGTTTTTTTTTTTTGATATTATATATGTGTGCTGGTGTTGCATTGATTAGTTGATGCTTTCTTCCTGAGCCGCTCCTATAAATTGGTATCTGGGCCAATCTGGGCATATTTTAATAGTTAAAGGAGCTGATTCAAAACTCAATCCTTTCCTTACTGACTTGACTGTGTCCTCTGAGGCTGCCAGTGCTTCAGTGTTGTTCTCCTTAATGACAGGAATGCATTTTCCCAGTTAAACTTTGACCTACTTCATGTTGCTCAATTGTCAGTTTGAATCAGGGCCTTCGGATTGTTTTTTTTAATCAGCATGAATCAGACTGAACAGATACCCAGTGTTTGAAAAAACTTCACTGATTGAGTGATTGTTCGGTATTCATACTTCATAACATGCAAAAAAAGAACATGAAATATACGTGATTATTACCTCTCGTGTCAAGGAGGTCATGTTTTCACCTGCGTTTGTTTGTTAGTGGTGTTACAGAAAAATACTGAAGACCAAGATCCAAGATCTGTTGTTTTTGACTGATATGGATTTACTTTAAGCCTCAGTACCAACTAGCTGTACTCCCTACTACGGGCTGTGTGTGGGGAAAAAAAAAATGCCAAAAAATTCATCCACCACACAAGTGCATCTTGCGAAATTTCGAGCTTGTTGACCGCACGTATGGAGGATTTTGATCATGATCAAACTTTACTGCTTCCCACATTTTAGCAAGAACACAAGTGTGCCATATGGCATCTGCAGGTCTGCCGTGTGTTTTTTTTTTAGTGGTTGTGGGAAGAAAACTGTCGTTGAAAGATGCACGGTGCTCGCAAGGAGGACGTGTGGAGTAGGGTGGATGCACGGGCATCGCACTTTCGCCCTGTGGTCCGCCCTCTGTGCATGTCGTGAATGTGCCTTTTGCAAGGCTGCTGCACAACTTCAGTACTACTTCCATGAAGTATGTGTGTCCAAAAGCTCATGTGTGTTGGCAAGGACATCTCGCGTCGCCCTTGCGCCCAACAAGGTACAGCCCTTGCAACTTTTTAATTTACCGCCACAACTCCCACGGACCTCAAAAAACACAGAAAATGCAAGATTCCTAATTTCATGTGTCTGGTTGGGACTGAGGCTTAAGAGAGCAGTGATTACATTTTGGGCAAAATCAGAGGGTGGTATCCTGTTGGGGGGAAAAAACCCAACTGAAATCTCAAAATGTTTTAATAAGATACTATTTCTATTTCACCACAAGAAAGCATCATTGTTCAGGCTGTAGCATCAGTGTCTGAGTTATGCCTTGGCGGAGGTTTGTGCTTTCTTTTCTGTCGTCCCTTTTTTGTACTGTGACTTTTGACTTACATTCTGCCTGTTTTTTTTCCTAGATTGAACTTTCTAGAAGTGATATATTTTACCTTTGGCAGCCTCTGTCCTCTCACCACATCTGGAAACATCCAGCAGTAGCTTCATAAAACATCCCGACACATTGAATGAATTCCTTCACTGCACTTCATTACAAATAAAGCCTGTAAGAATCCTGAATTGTGAAGCTTGCCTGTCCACTATCTTTGTGTCTCACAGTTATCAAATGTCAAACAGCTGGAAAGCCTGTCTGGGCATCTGTTCACTTCCCAGAACTCAAAGTCCATATCCAGTTTTGTTTACGTCGACTCTCCTTTTCTCTCGGCACAAGCCAGGCCCCTGGCGCTGCTGGGGAGTCTAGTGGGCCTAATTATGTTTTTTTGGCAGCTTCTTAAAACCAACAGCTCAGTTTCCCAGATTAAAGCACCTTTCTGTTTTTTGACCTGTTGTAAAGCAAATTATACCCCAGGGTGCAGAAGAAAGCAAATCACTATTGGACAGTCTGTGTGGTGTTGATTTAAGGTTAAGAATTTCAATAGTTGAACATGTGGATTAGGTTTGAAGGATCACAGGGACTCTGACAGAGGGGTGCTAGTAGCTGTACTGGTGTAGACTTACTTGTTTGTGGTGTGAAACAGATGTTATCCAGAGGTGACAGGTGCAGCTGGCTTAAAGTCAAACTGAAAATGTAATTATGTTTTAGTAAAAATTGTTTTGTTTTTGGTGTAGTTGTAATTTTCTGGTCAAAGCTGTAACAAACTACGAGACAAAAAAAAGAAGAAATGGAAGTTTTATTAACTTTCCTGGAGTGAACGCATCGTCTAGATTTCAAAAGCGTGTGTTAGTTTATATATTTATTTTTTTTGTCGGAACAGATAAAAAGCAGGAATACAACTACACTTCTACACTTGTTCTTTATCGTCTTCTTGGCTTTCTGCCAGATGTTACATGGCGTAAAGGGGCACATGCCTGAGCTGTTGATAACCAGCTCTACACTGGCTTGTTAAAAAAGTGGAATAAAACTTCTTTCTTTTGTATTTACGGGATATAAGACTATGAATTGCTCCTGCCAGTAGTACACCACAGTACAGCTTGTCCACACAGGAGGCGTTTAAGCTGCTTTCTTAAAGTCGTCTGTCTCACGAGGGTCTAACGGGACAGATATGCTTCTACTTTACTAATCCATGCAACTACACTCCCGAATAACTGCCCACATCTTACTCACTCTGCACAGGATCTGAAACCTCAATATTTCTTCAGGTCTATTGTTGTGTTGTTGTGTTTTGGGTTCTGAGTATTCCCAGATTGCAGGTGACCTGCACACGTCCTCTATGGACACAGATGGAGGACTGAAGCAACAGCTGCTGCTGCTTTGCAACATGCTGCAGCTCAGTGTGAGCTCTGTAGACATTATATTTGTAGTGGTGGTTTTTCAGATGACGGTCAAGGGACACACCCAACAAGTTTCCCTCAGATATGTCCAGAAGGGATTTCAGCTGGTTTTGATAAGTAAGAGTGTCATATAACAGTAATAGTTTAGATTTCCTTACTAGGAGAGTTAAATTTTCAGTTCGATTTTAAAGTTAGCAAAGATGCCGCATTGTGTTTTTACTGGGTTGCCAGCAGCTGCCTCCCTCTTCACTTCCCATCAGACGAGACACGACGGAGGAACTGACGCATCTGTGATGGTGACTCACTGTTACATGCTGATGCAGGTGTCGTACGTTGTGCCAGGTTGTTGAATTGTTCTGTTGTAGTGGGGTATTTTTTTTTTTTGGCAAACCTTTTATGAAGAGTTGGCGTGCTCTGTCTATGGTAGGGAGGATAAACTGTGAAATCCCATCATTCTTATCTCACTACTCCGGCCCTCCTGCTTTCTCCTCTCGTATTCCAGACGGCCCCACGGCTTGTTAACTCTTTGATGACCCCTGAGATTGTCGTACTGACAGCCCATTCTCTGCCTTTGTCCTCAGAAAGAATCAGCCCTTGGAGTAGGACCTGGAGAGGAGAAGACCAATTGTGGCCTGAACAAAGACACACAGAGAGAACTGTAAGTAAACACTGCAGTTGTGTGAACTTCTCAGGGGTCAGGAAGTTTTTGCGTGTGGTAATTCCTCCTCGGTGTGTCCCAGTGTATTTGAATCCTGGTATTCATAGTAGGGTCAAAATATACAGCACGTTGTTGCGTTTTTATTTCATTTATTAGGTTCCCTGCTCCATTGTTGTGGTTAATGTTTATGTGGTATCTCTTCCTGGTTGTGAACAGCATTGTATTGACTGTTGTCAGGAGAGCCAGCAAAACAAACAAGAATGTTATAAAAAGTATGATGCCAATATTTCCATCGAGGATAGTCATTTTTTGATCATTTTCCACACATGCTCTGAAGCACATGTACAAACATTATAAACAACCTTAAGTTTTTGCTCTTTAAGTGGTTGTTGTGTGGTGTTGTCAGCAGCTGACAGGATGTAAGCTTGAGCCCAGTTGTTTCCTAGCAACACATTTCCCATGTAAGTGTGTGTGTGTGTTGTCAAGTGAATTCATTTCCACTCCACTGTGGTATCAACCTCCAGAAATAAGTTCTCAACGTACAGGAAAGACAATTTGATGAGTTGAAAATTAGAATAGAAATGATTTCTAATGAAGTACAGTGTTAAAAGTGGACACATCAACAAAGGTCTCCAGTGTGTTTTACACAGGTATGATGTCACAGAGTCTTATTTATAGAAGAGGAGTGGACTGGTGATGATGGTGAACGTATTCGTGCCTGGTGATGTAGTAAAAGGGAATATGCTTTCTAAATATAGGAAACTGTTTTACATGGTGGGCCAGGGACTACTGTAACGTACATGTATGATATTACATTATCAAGATCTGACTGTTCAACAACTTATTTTCTTGATCTTCATCCCACATTCATCATTCATTATTTTTGTCTATCTAAGGTAAGGTATCATCTTATTTTTTTTAACCCAATTAACAGTGTTATCTATAATATATAGTCTCTAGTCTTTACTTTGTCGTCCTTTTGTGTTATGAGAGAAAGTTGAAACTCATCAGGTTAAAAGCTGCTTTGAAACCAAAGCCTCAGTTGTGTGACATGTTTCACATCAGACTGCTTGTAGCTTCATTTTTGAGGATGTCCAAATGATGTGTCATCTGATGGAATGGAAAGATCCCACCCCCGCCGCCGCCATCTTTATCAAGATGGACAAGAAAATGATTGTCCCGGTACATGTATGGGAGACTCCACCCTGTGTCTCATTGTCAGCGTGTCAGGCAGGATGTGAACCTTTCACACTCGTGCACGAGACACAGTGGAAGTTGTTGGAGTCGTTATGTGCAAACAGGAGGTGAATTCACTGTGAGGTATCCAAAGTGTGTGCTGCTCCTTTGTGTAAAGGTGTGTATGTATGTGTGTAAAAGCAGGGAAGTGAAAAGGCACGGAAACAGCTGCAAAGTTACTTACTTGATTTATGGCTTATTTGTTGGGATCATTTTAACGTTTGGAAACATTGTTTGATATATTAGAAAGCTTGTCAGTTTATCAGATGTGTCTTATTCCTCCTTCTCGCCATGCTAACAAACATTTTAGAGTTTCAGACGTTGCTCATTTTGGGTCTTGAGGTTGATGCAGGCATGTTTGTCTAAAATAACTGTTCAATATAAAGCATATAAGTAATGTGTTTTCTGTATATTTGGTGTTGAGAGCTGTAAGAGACACTCTTCCTCAAAGCCAAGAGTGTGGCGCAAGTCCTGAATTATTCATCCCAGGCACGCGCTGGTGAATTAAAGGTAAAGTGATAGCACAGAGCAGAGCCTTGCTTGGCTCGCTGCTGCATTTTTAAAGTGTGGACTGGCACTCAGATGTCAAAATGTTAACATTGTCTTCCTCCCTAAAACTGTTACTCTGGTCTCGGGGACAGGATAAAGGACATTTGATAGGGAGTTTGAATAATTCAGGATGGTGGGTTTGGATTGAGTTTTCATCTAAGTGCAGCTTCCCTATTTGTGTTATCTCCTTTTCTTCCAGACATGAGTGTCTGACATGGTGACCTCTGATAAAACTGAACGTATGTGGATGAGAAACCTTTGTGTGTGGTGTGTGTTGTGTTGTGTGTTTCTATAACCTTGCTTGTCAGAGAGCACAGAGCTGTTAAACATGTATTTATTGCCTCTGTGATGGTGATTATCTGTCTTTTTTGTTTAATTATCTGTGTATAGCCGCTATAATCTGGCCTTATGAATGATTAATGAGTCAGTTTAAAGGAAGGCTGTCCAGGAAACAAGACGATGAAATGACAAATCATTCTACTGAAGAAGGAAGACGATCATGTTTATTCTTGGTATTTGTCATTGAGCCCTGCATGTGTCTGCCTGTTGCCTTCCTAAGAAGAGACCCAGCCTGTTAGGTTGAACATATTTGAAAAAAAAAACTGTGGGAAAGTATTTCCAATAAAATGTGACAATGTCCTGCAGAATTCTTGTAGAAAGAAGTGCACTGCTGTCATTTTCAGAAAAGGTCTTTTTAAATTTGAATTTGAAAGTGCTTCCTAAGCAGACTGTTGAAAGGGACTGAGATTTAGCTCTCCTCTGTGTCACTCCCTAATCAGTCCCACACCTCTCACCCACTCATTCTCTGTAAATAATTCAGAACCGCCTTTTGCCTGCTCCAGAGAAGAGGAGCGTACACACAATTGATAATGGAGGACAGTTAGGGACAGTGAAAATCGCTGCTGGTGCACATTTCAGAAGTCCAGAAAGTCTAAACAGCTGCTGTGACATTTTAAATGTGGACATATTTTCTAGGTAATTAGCTTGTGGTGTTTGTCTCTGAATGTTAGCACAGGTTGAAATGAAGCTACTGAAAACTGTAGCACATAAAAAGTGAGTGAATTTTTAACAAATCTTCATATTGTTAAAACATTAATGAAGAAAACATGAAATGAGCCAGATGGGTCGGCATGACCTACAGACAGTAGGTCAGTAGTTTCAGCAGTCAGTCCGACTTATTCCCAACAACCAAGTCCTGTGTTAGATGTTAAAAATAGTACCTTTGCATTATGATAAAGATTACAGAATATAAGTACCAGATATTCAGTCTTTGACTTAAATCATGATGTGAAGGTGTGGTGGTAAGTTCTAGTTCACTTGTGTGTTAGACATATTTTACAGTGTTTTTTCTGTGTTTTATCACATCTCTGTTTAAGGATTGTAAAATAAATCAGAGATCTGATTATGGTTGGATCTATTCATTGTTTGTAATATTTTGCTGTCCATGTCATGTTACTCTGTTTCATTGCACTAACAGTCACAGACACAAACTGACCACAGTATGCTAATCAATGAGAAATAATCCTCCCACATCCTTTCTCTTCAGTGGTTGTCTGTTGTCCTGCTTGAGTTTTCAGTCTTTGGCCACTAGAGTGCAGCCTACTCAGAGGAAACAAAGATCCCTGTTTGCTTGCTCAGTCATATGTTGTGGTCCTGTTTCTTTAAATGACACGTGTGTGTGTGTGTCTGTGTGTGTTCTCACTGTCTTGGGACAGAAGGTGTAAACAGGACACATTTATAACTTAAACATAGAGGATGTACATGAAGGTTTACGCTCTGACTCCATCTGTGTTATTCCTCTCACTGTGGTAAAATGTGGATCCTTCAGGATAATTGAGGACATCATTTGCAAGCCCACTTGAATGTTTCAACCACTAATTGCTTTAAAGAGATCAATGGTAACATGTTGATTATTATACGTTTGCCACTTGATTTACCACTGAAATAATTTGTCATCATGTCCAAATCTGATTGCTCTTTCAAAGTGCTTTTTCTTCTCTATATTTTATTTTACTTTTAGAAATGAAAAGCGTGCAGATTGGTTTCATGTTGTGTGCATGTTTTCCCTCAGTAAAGTTTTGATAACATTAATAATGGTAATGATTTTGTTGCTGGTGCTTGGAGGACTCTGTAAGTGATGACTCTGTCCATTAGTCACTGGTTACAATAGTCTACCTTAATGTGTCATTAGAGGCTGCACCAGTCATTGAGGAGCATGCTGCAGATTTAATAGGCGGACAGCAGTCACAGTACACTCAGCCTTATAGCAGTCTGAGTTACACGACACCTAATGGGCTTTTAAAAGACTGTACATAGACTTAATGACATGCAGAGGATTTTGTGACGAAACCATACATCTTCTTCTTTCTGTCTGATCTGACATCTTATACTTACACGCAGATCAAGTATCATTAGAGACTGTATTAAGGGAGGAAAATGTTGGAAATGTGTCTCCTATACAGTCTGGGAAGTGGCTCAGGAGTCACTTTTTGTTTTATTTTAAATCTTATCTTTGAAATTGTAATGAAGAATAAGAGCAAGAAGCCAATCAGCTGAATATGAGAAATAAAATTATTAATATACTTTGCAGTGCTCCAGTATTTTTATTTAAACTAGAATATGTACATTAGATTTTTAAAGAAACATTTGACTTTGATGCACGAACACATGAAACTCCTAAAATTTATAATAAACTTTTTTTTTTCCAGTGTTCTTTTTATACTTTTACTTTAAGTTACAGATCTGAGTACGTCCTCCTCTACTGGTGCTGTGAGGTCTGAATCGCTCCCAAGTAAACTATGTTAAATATGTCATGGTGCATCATGGACTGTCTGTAGCATTGTTAACACTGACCTCTGACACACAGAGTTTTATTTTATGCTCCAACAAATTCCTCTTCACTTCAGCAAATACACAGTTGAATATCCACAGTATAAGGAAAAAGTAGTGAAGCCACATTTTGGGTTTTTGATTTTTAAAATATGTTTTTTTTAAACAGTGTGCTTGTCACGGTGTCATACAGAGAATAGGTTTTTGGCTCAGGTTAAATTTAAGTTGTCAAAGGCTGTAATAGCCTTCAAACCACTGTTTATTCTCAACACCTGCTGAGATGCATGTCTGATGGTCATCAAACCTGATTCTTGACCCTTCTTGTTGTCTTTTTATACCAATGAGGAAATTGTTGTTTTTAATAGTCTAGGTCAGGGATGCCCAATCCTGGTCCTCGAGGGCCGCTCTCCTGTATGTTTTAGATGTTTCTCTCTTCCAACACACCTGATTCAAACAATCAGCTCATCATCAAGCTCTGCAGAAACCTGATAACGACCCTGATCATTGGAATCAGGTGAGTTGGAAGAGGGACACATCTAAAACATGCAGGATATCGGCCCTTGAGGACCCGGCTTGGGCACCCCTGGTCTAGGTAATAATAAAGAGTCATAATAGCATTAAATTGAAAAATACAGGTTGATATTAGCAGCGCTTTTGTTCAGCTTATGCAGCACTCAACATCATTTGTGTGGGCACAATGGAGAATTGATGCACAACTTTTATAGTAATTTATTCATAGGACAAATAATGATACAGTGAAATTGATGTCATGTTATATGCCAAGTTACCTGGCCCTGCTGATGTTTCATTTTGATGCTCTCTATAGCTGCAGCATGTAAGCCTTGTGTTGTTATGTCTTCCTTTGAGACTGGTGCTGTGCTGCAGTGAGTCTCCGCTTTATGGATCAATACTGAAGCAGTGAGCTGACACAGTGAAAAGCAATATTCATAAATAATGAACAGGGCACCCTTTCACCCTGCCCTGTCTTTCAGTCCTGAAAAGAACAAAAGCATGAATATGATGCTTATTTAATCATATATGTTTTTATTCTGATTTAAGAAAGTGATGGGAAGTTTTAAAACGCTACCCGCCTCCTTGTTCCAGTTAGACAGCATTATACCTTTCTTTATAGATTGTTTAGGTAGAGGTCTCTCTGTTTCATTTCACTCCTGATGTGCTGTTTGTTTCCGGGGAGATGGCGACCTGGTGTTTCATAAAATCTTTGTCGCACTGAATCACGGCGAGCTGCCTCGTTTAGTATCAACAGCACAAAGATGTGCTGGTGAACGAGCGGGGGGAACAGCTTTAAGTGCTTCATCATTACTCTTTCCACCACCTTTTATGTTGCAACTGGCAGTTGGTCACAGCTGCAGACCACAAGCACGATGCACTTTACCCAAAGGAACGGATGGAGCAATAACAGTTTGTCATTTTTGTAACATCCATCTGAAAAAGGAGACTAATGGCACTCGACTGTGGAGTGGATCTCTCTGCATCATTAATTCAGGTCCATACGGTGAATACTGAGCAAGGTGGGCAGTCTAGGTGCAGAGACTCGTTTGTGCACACTTTACTTTTCCTATTAAAGCTCTACTGGAACAAAACGCTAAGCAAGTTGTTAGGACTGTGGGTACAAGCAAATAAAAGAGTGGGGGGAGCATTAGGCATAGATTGAAAAAACATTTTAGTGAGATTAGTTGAACTCTAAGCTGTTGCACATACTCTACTATAGTATAGTATAGTCTACATACTATACTATAATTTGTATATGAAGGTGATAGCACTGCCTATAGGAGAGTATATCCTCTTTACTCACTCCAGACAAAAATTTCATTAACTTTACAATCTTTAATTGCCGTTGTTTGTTTTTTTATCTGATTTGACTCATTTGTCTCTTTATTTGCTGTCAACTGAGTTGATTCACCTCTAATGGCAAAGGGCAGGTGGGGTTGAGGATGATGATGGAGCCCCACATTCATAGTAGATACCAAGGTAGATTTAATATTAATCAACTCATGCCTTATCAAAGGTACATAAACCAATACATAAACATAAGTATTCTGTATGCATCCATCCTCTCTATCCCTCTATATCCAGTACGGTGTTGCGGGGTAGCTGGGCCTGGTGAGAGGCGGGGTTCACCCTGGACAGATCACTACCTAGCTATCCTGTGTAATAACCAGAAAACCCATAAGCTGTATTAAATAGAAACAAGACTGCAGCCAACCCCAAAGTTCTTGATTGCACATAAATGTGTGAAAAATTATCATTTATAAAAAGTCCAAACAAATATCTGGTTTACTGTGGTTGAAGATTCAGATGAAGAAAATCAGCAATTGTTCTCCAAACTGTCACATAAAATGTAAAGTTTTCCCTGAAAAGCCAAACTAATTCATTATCAAACTAGCCACCAGGTCATTTTCTGTCAGTTGATTCAAACCTGCAATATTACAGAATCACAATATTTGATTCTGTAATATTGCAGACACCATGACACGGTCATCATTTGCATGCTTGCTTCTTATCTGTAATTTCCCCCGATTCAAACTCAAATGAGCTCCATGCACGGTTCCTGCAGCAGACCTGTTGCTGCCAGACCCTCTGTTAACGTTACTGTCCAGTGTTCACAGCAGCACAGATAAACATACAGTGTCACACTGTCAGATTTTTGGCATCAACTCGGTACTGAAGTAAACTCATGACTTCCATACGAACTAATCAATAGATTACATCTGCTGCTTGTACTCTGTATTCTGATTGGTCAGAAGTACAATCTTTCAGCATCTCTGTAGCCTTCACCATTTCCCCCCTTTTCCTTGTCTTATATTGGTGGTGATAGCAGATAGTGGTTTTGAATAGTCATTTAACATTATTATGTGTGTGCTATTAATAGAAAGCAGTTGCCATTCCTTTAACAGAGGGCCCATTCTCAGTTTATTGTCAGCCTATCTTTGTCTTGCCATTATTACTGCCTCTCCCACTCGCTGTCTCTCCCTCCCAAGGCCCTCCCGGCTTCATCAGCTCTGGTAACGATTAGCTCCCGTGCAAAATAATGTTCCCATCGTCCCCATGCGCAGATCCATCAGGTTAAACATCTGTGATGAGGTGAGCAGGGAATGTGCCGGCTCACTGAAGCGAGGGCAGATGTTGACGCCCAGGAGAATTAAAAAGGATGCACTTGTACCATAGATGTTTGAACTAGGACTAATCAGACACGCAGACTGTGTAATATTGCGCTGTGTCTAGTTGGTTTATTACAATCATAATAACTGTAAATTACTGTGATGGAATTTAATAACTGCAGACATCAGAGGGTTTATTTTCCATTTTCCTTTTCAGCTTTTCTTGATCAGCGGGAGAAACTGTCACACAGTGTGGATTTTCGCCTGTTAGTGTCCATTTATTTCACTGATTATTACAGTGATCATCAGCTGCATCTTGACCGCCGTGACAGATTATTAC
This sequence comes from Pseudochromis fuscus, assembly GCA_900323345.1. Taxonomy (NCBI): domain Eukaryota; kingdom Metazoa; phylum Chordata; class Actinopteri; family Pseudochromidae; genus Pseudochromis; species Pseudochromis fuscus. Next base: position 18,272 of record OOFC01005315.1, read on the forward strand.
CATAATAATCCTGTCTGCTCTGTTATTGTCTCCTAAATGCCTGGACCCCTCCCCCGCCGCATCCTGACTGTATCCTGCTTATCAGTCCTTCTGGTGCATGCAGAGTGGCTTGGATTTCTTCTAATATTCTGTCCACTGCTTCCTCAATTAATGGAGCAACAAGGAGCTCGAATGTCATACGGGTAAAGCACTTTTATCGGCAAGTTGGAGGAGCTCAGTCTGAGTGCCGCTGGTGGTGGTGGTGGTGGTGGTGGGGTGTACAGTGGTGGCGGCAGCGTTGACGGGGATAGCATCCTCAGTGCACAGCAGCCGGAGGCAGTGGAGGGAGGGGAGAGAGAGACGGATGGATATTGTGGGAGACAGAAGAGAGTAGTGGCAGACACTGCGTCCTGTGTGTTTATTCTCAATCAAAAGAAGGTGTTTTGTGGGTGGAAGTGAGTTTGGCGAAAGAGGGAGGGGGTGGGCTTCGGCGGGAGGCGTGTGCTGTTTAGAGATAGAAGTACAGCGGAGGGAGTGGAGTAAGTGGGAAGCAATCACGAGGGAAATGGACCGACAAACTGTACTTCCCAACTCAAGTACTCTCTCCGTGGATTAAGGTGAGCGTCGGCATCTGTATTATGCTCGGCGTAGATAAAACCATCCTGATTGTGTGACGGAGGACCTGTGGATCAGCACCATGTGGAATACATCACAGGAAAAGGCATGAGCTGTGAGCACAACTGAGGGAATTAAGTGAGGACCAGGAAGTGGCTGCGGCTTGCAGCCAGTCTCTTTTCTCCACACGTCTTCTAACCTCCTGAACAAGCCAGGCTACTAATGAGCAAGTCGATGTGTGGCTGTGGCTGCAGCATCATCTCCTCTCTGATGAAGAGACTGGGCCGCACAGCTTGCTGCTCAGATCTCCTCTCCTGCAGCCATACTTCAGAGCAGCTGCAGCGTCTGGCCACGGGCTGCCCACCTCGACCAAAGGTAACAGCGCGTGAGCTCCCATTGACACAGCCACATCGGTGTCCTCGTGCCTCCCCGATCAGCTGGAACAATGCTGTTTGTGTGCAGTGTAAGAAACATATGGGGCCTGACAGCACTGAGCAGAAAGCACTGCTTGTGAGCTACAGTGTGCTTGTTTATCAGCTGTAGTTGTCTGAAACGATTTTTCAGGTATAAGAACTGTGCAACTGAGGAGAGCAGCGCAGTAATTGATTCTTTAATGGAACCAGGTGATTTAATGGCCGTCTTGCTGCCTTGACAACAGTGGACTTGCTTTCAGGTTGCACAGTCATTTAAATGGATGCCTTCAGTCTGCCTGTGGTTTACAGTGATTGCTGCCCCTCCTCAGCTGGAGATAAAGCTTTTTCTAATGGAACAAATAAAAGCCAAACAAGATTGTGTGCGCTGCATGTCTGAGTGCTTGTGTGTGTGTTTGTGTTTGTGTGTGACTGTGTGTGTGTGAGAGCTCTAACAGGGTTCTGTCGCATGGCTCTAGCTTCTAGGGTTCCCTCTGCTTCACCGCTTGTTGTGCACATGACTGTTTTTAGTAGTAGGCTGGCACTGAGTGGGGTTTTAAGTCCTTTCCAGAGTCCTCCTGGCACCGGGCCATTCTCACAGCAGAGAAGATTGATTCTCTTGGTTTCCAAGAAGATTTATGCTCTCATGAGTGATGATAGAAATCCACAAAGGAAAATGTTGTGGTATTATTGAGCTGTTGCATGGCAACAATTCCGATGAAAAAGAAATAATGAGTGATGGTTTCAGAGGAGGCGTAGTGCATATAGACAAAACCCTAATGCCACTTTAATGCAGAACAGAAGTCATTGTTTTCTTGAGCAGGCATTGTCATAAAATGAAGCACTTCAGTGTGTAAGTGGATGTGAGGAGAAAAAAAAATGTTGTCCCTCTGTCAAGCAGCTCAAGGCTTTAAGTTTCACTTTGTTCCTTTGAGACATCACAGGGCACCAGCTCAAAATAGAGCCATCGATTAATAGCTTGTGCATCGAACTGAAAGCACAGATGTTTCAGCAAACACTGTGTATTTATAGGACTACAAGGCTTTGAAAGAAACCTGGACACTCACCCTCAACACTGCATTTCTGAGCTCAAAGGATTCATAATTGCGAGAGTTAAAATCCTAATTAAGGTTGACCAATTTCTGTGTTGCATGTGTCAGTCATGCAGGAGGAAGAGTGTGTTGTTAAGCTTTGAAACACCAGCATCAGTTTGTTCAGTCTTCATTTACCTCCCACTGTTAATATTGTTGAAGCCACAATACATCAGCTGTTGGATCTATAGCTGTATCTACTATGTGCTTCGTGAACAGCCAGTGTTTTCTCCACTCTCTCCAACTGTTCTGTTAAGGTCACATTGGTGTGATGTATTGTTCCTATTTTTGGTTGTTCAGCTCAGTCCTCTAATTGTCTTTCCTTATTCTCCACACAGTTTATGTGCTGGATATGTCCAGCAGCTTTGAAATGACTGACTGATCATATCACTTTCAGAACTGGTGATTATTGTCACACACTTGAGCCCTGCAGGACTTTAGTTTTCACAGTCCATCATCAAATACAAATTCTGTTTTCCAGCTTATTAATATATATACCGTATTTTCCCGACTATTGAGCGCACCTGTCTATAAGCCGCTAGTGAATTTTTTCGAACAGTTTCATGTGGTCCACTCTGACCGGGTTTGATGTGACGAGGCTAAATGTACCGGCGGCGCGGAGCTTGCTAGCTTGTAAAAAGCTAATGAGCTTCGTGCCACCGATACATGAGCCACACTGGTGTTTATGCCGCAGGGTTCAAAGCGTCTGAAAAAAGTAGCGGCTTATAGTCCGGTATAATACGGTAATTAAATGTAATATAATAACAAGCTATTGTAAAAACACACAGGCTGATGCTGCTATTGTTGTTTGCAGTTTAGAACATTTGATAGTTTCTTTTTAGACAATAAATCACATTTGATAAGATTTTTTTGATTTCCTAAAATTGTGATTTGCTAATTTGTGCTGAATTTCTGAATTAGAAAAGAGCTACAACTTTTCTGATGCATACCTAAAATACATTGGGTTTCAGCAGGAAATAGATTTGTCCTCATGAGTGATCCTGAAGAGGTAAAACGCCTTTGTTGGCCTGATGCTGCATATTGGCCCGCGACACCCCCTACAAACAGTTTTGTGAAAACAAATCTACGGCTGATTTCAAATGTCCTACTTCTGGCTCCGAAACATTACAGCGGTGATTAGATTGTATCTCAGGCTGCCTTTGGGTTTAGTTTGAGTCAGTAGTGATTGATTGCTGTAGTAGTTTTAACAAAGAACTGTTATAATGTAGCTCGTAAACAAGGTTTTCACTGATTTGTGTTTTCTGCTTTCCTTCCACAGCAGTGGGAAATAGGTTTGGGTGCCAGCTGTGTGGAGGTGCAGACACATTAGCTGGCTGCTCTGATGGTGTATATAGAAAGTTATCTGTTAAACACCCATCCCAGCATGTAGAGACCGTTGTCCAAACCCATCAAAGAGAAGGCGGCTTACTCCTGCTGAAGTGGTCCATGTTGAGTCTGTGCATGAGGCTCAAGTAATGTCTGGGTGTGCCACAGCTGTGGCTTTGTCTGAAGTGCCAACTTGGCACGGCACACTGAAGAAATCCCTGTCCTCCCCATCAGGAGCAGGGATGTATGTTGCACTGCCAAACTGCTGGGCACATCTTGTACATCTTATTATTCCAACAAAAAGAGAAATCTTTTGCCCGGTAAGCAGCATTCAGACTAACATGCTTAAGGGCACAATTAAGGAGGTGCTGTCTTACTTGGCATGCTGCACACTGGTTGGCAGTGGGAGCTAATACACACAGTACATCCCTTCAATTGTTTCAGGTTTCTCTCTCTCTCTCTTTTTTGAGAGACATGGAGCACCAGATAAAGCCGTAAGCACGATATTGACACGTCTGTTTTTGCTACACAACATTAGCAGTCCTATGGAGTTTGTTTCTGGCCAGCAGACAAATGCATGTCCAAATCTGACTTTTTTTTGCTTCCTTTCAACTCATAAGAAAAGTATCCAGCTCTTTAACTGCTTAATAGTTGTATGGTGATTTATCGGCACAGTTTTGCAGAAGGTGGCAGCTGCTGTGAGTGGAGTTCAGTTTTTGTAGAGCTGGGAGGAACTGCAGAGTAATGATACACCAGTGAGTCTTTGTTACCACTGTTAAACATAATTATTTCATCTGTTGTCAGTCTGAAAATATTAACTGTTCCTTTTTAATATTCAGGTTAGTAGACTGGAGCTGCACCAGATGTTTGTAATTCACTCCAGGAGAGGTTGGACCTTGTTTGTCTTTATTTTTAAGTGATGAACAAGGCTGCATCTCTGTTTCTAAACTGAACATGTACTTCTATGATCATAATCTCACAACAACTCTGATATTATTTTGTGAGGCTTTCTATCAAGAGACATAAATTTACACCCTCCTCCCCCCCCCTAGTTTCCCAAAGCTATTTTTATCCACTTCACAGCTTCTGCTCTCCTAAGAATAGAGGCTGATGAATGAAACGAGTGTGTATGTATACACTAGAGGCCACGTGATTGTTTGCTCACTACAAATGATGTTGGAATTTCCTCTTTCTGTGTCGGCTGCACCAAAACATCACTTCACCTGCTTTACAAGTTTCACCAGAAGAACCGTTTGTGTAATTGCACAAGCCTTTAAATTTTTTAAAGTAACTCTAATGGTCCTGTTAAATGAATCAGAACTCGACATTTGTTTGTATTCTGTGTCTCGTTTGCACAGCACACAACTGTCTAAACAACATTAAAACTCCAATTTTAAGCCGTGTTAAGGACACTAATTACAGAATCTTGGTTGTTCCGGTAAAAGGCCGGGACAACTCCAGCTATTCATAGCCTTCCTCTTCTGAGCTCACAGCAATG
>OOFC01005330.1:0-11947 GCA_900323345.1 Pseudochromis fuscus
CTGGTTTTAATAGAGACGTCAGATGTGACAAAGACGGGCCTGACAGGGCGCCTGAATGGAGCCGCGGTGACAGAGCAGCTATCCTCAGCGTCCCATACAGCAACGCTCTCCGCCGCCGTCACACCCCGCGCTCCCTCCTTTCTCATTCATGCCACCTCTTGTTGTATTAACTTATTTCATCTGCTTCTCACAAGGCTGTGGGTCAGTTTCATGTGTCAGAGCTTGACGTGTGTGTCCACATTCACGTCAAAGAGGTGTTTGAATCTTCACATCGGGGCAGGAAAAGGCTTTAAAAAAAAAAAAAAGATGAGACCAAATGAGTTTTACAAGTGAGGCAGGATGAGCTTAGCGTAGCTTCATATATTTTGCAGCTATCCTCGTCCATCTGGTGTGTTATTAGGTGGTAAGTCCAAGACCAGATAGAAACACTCTGAATATTTATGTTGCCTTAAGATTTGGCGCCTCAATTATCAAGTCCTTGGTTTTACGATTTAAACAAATTCAACTTTTCTGGCCTCGAATCAGCAAATTAATGTTGAACTTTGCCTGCAGAGCGAGTGGTGCAGGTAGCTCTTCCTTGTGTGGTGATTTTAATGTTGTGCTCCTCAGCTCTTCATGTGAGTTGTTATAAGGCAGCAGCAGCATCACCTGCCTCATCTTATAGTTGGTGAAAATAATATTGAGATCTCTGGGTGGTGATTTGATTACGCGTAGGCACTCCACTAGTGCGCTCCAGATGACTGGCTAAGTGCAGTAGTTTCATTTCGGCGTTGTCGTCTCTGTGTTGCCGGCGTTTTGGACCAGTGCTCATTCACTTACTCTCGCTGGATAATAATCCTCCCCCTCTGTTCCTTCTCAGAGCTCCTAGTCTTGGCCTTGAGGGGGCACCAGCATGAGTCAGGAGACACTGGAGTCTGGTAAGAGCTACTCTGTGAACAGCTGTGTGAAATGAGTAAGATAAAATGTTGGAAAGCAAGCTGGAAAATAAAAGTGTGTGTGTGTGTGTGTGTGTGTTCCAGATGGAGACTCTGCTCAGGATGTGCCTGACTTTAACTGGGATGATTACCTGGAGGAGACTGGAGCCCTGTCTGTGCCCCATCACGGCTTCAAACATGTGAGTCCTGACAGCAGCTAACACGCATGTGCTAACTATTCAGAACCAAATACAAAGTTTAATGTAACATTTTAACGTTTTATTTAGCAAAAAAACCCAAAAAGAATAAAAGTTTTCTATGTTGTTTTTTTGTGCAACCAAACCAAAATTCAGTCCAACTGCAGGTTTTCATTGATTTTTATCTGCCTCTGGTCGCCTGTCCCTGCTTCAGGTGGACCAAGGGCTGCAGACGGGCCTCACTCCCGGCATGAAGCTGGAAGTCTGTGTGCGCTCAGAGGCCGACAACCCTTACTGGGTGGCCAACATCATCACCACATGTGGCCAGCTGCTGCTCTTACGCTACGAGGGGTATCAGGATGACCGCCGCGCCGACTTCTGGTGTGACATCATGACGGCAGACCTCCACCCGTTGGGCTGGAGCCGGCAGCACGACAAGAGCATGAGGCCCCCTGAGGGTGAGGCACGGCTGGGGTCTGAATGGGGTTTAGTTAGAGCAAATGAATCACGTAGATTATGACAGATGTGCAAAGAATTAACCAAGAAAGGCTCCAAATTCTGTTTCACTCTGAGAATTCGCTCAGTTGTTTTTGTAAGTTTTAATGTTTTCAGGTTTTTGTGTATTTTAGTAGTTTTTGTTGTGAGTCCTTCAGAGGCTGTGGCTCTGCAGGGGAAAGGACAACCAGTGTTTTATGCTGTGCACATGTTGCCAAAATATAATTTATTGGTGGAACTCAACTAAGGAATTACACTGTTGTTGGACAGAGAATGAAGGATGTTTCTGTTCTCCTGTTGCCCACAGCTGAAATACTTGCTTGTGAATGTTTTTCTGTGTGTTTTTTTGACCTAATAAGATACTTTCTGTATGTTAACTGTTACTTGTCTTTTCATGATCCAAGTTGTTTGTAGTACAGAAATAATCTGTTGTGAATTCCTGCCATGTTTGAAGTGTGAATGTGATGTGTGTGTCGCTCCAAAAGCCGCCGGGTTGTTCGGTTTAATAGACTAAACGCTGCATGTTAATCAACCATCTCAGGTGTGCGTGAGAAACATCAGGACTGGGAGGCTCTTCTGGAAAAGGCCTTGGCTGAGGAGTGCAGTGCGCCTGCCAACCTGCTGGAACTGGTAAGAGGGGGAAATGGAGCAGCTATCCCGAGAAGCTACTCACAATTAGGGCTGTGCTTTAGCTTTTGTCTTTTCTCTTTGTATGCAAAGAGCCTCTATTAGCACAGCCTTGATTCATTTGACATTTTTTAAAGCTCACAGTGCAGTGACTAAAACTGAGGTTGTCACAATAAAGTCAGACTTTGCCCTTTTTTTCGTTGAAATGGCGAGGCGAGTTCAGCGAATGCAACTGACATAAGAAAAACACCAAGCTGACAGTTGATACCCTCAGGTGATCAGAATCTCTGCGGTCGTGAAACACACGCAAACACACACATGCAGTACAACTCAAAGTACTACTTATTGTCTTTATGATGTAGATTTAAATCTCTGGGCGCTTTGTGTGTTTCTTATGCCAGAAAAGACAGGACAAAGACCTCGATGTCTACAGGAATCCATCTCAACTTGACCTAAATAAGATTTTATATCTACATGAAGTCTTGAATTTACAAAATACAAGGCTCTGAGCTTTTGTTTACTCTGCCAAGACCCTGCTGCTGAAAGCAAAGTCGCTGTAGGAACAGCTTGTGAAATTCTTCAGAGCCATTAGTTAGCTTTCAGTCACTGTGCTTCAGTTCTGCCACTTAGTCATGCAGCACGTTCTCTCCAGTACAAATTCCTCTCCTTGCCTAGGCGTGTGTTCATTTGTGTTTGTGTAAGTGTGTGCGCTATCCGCTTCTCATTTCCCACCCCCACCTCACCCCCTTCCAGCCCCAGCGTGGTAGAGACCCAGTGGAGCTGCTGTGTGCAGGCTGCTACGTGGAGCTCCAGGACAGCGTTGACCCGGGACTGGCCTGGGCTGCTGAGGTGGAGGAGAACGTTGGAGGGAGGCTGAAGCTGCGTCTGGTAGGCACCGAGGGCCTCCCAGACACACCCGCAACCCTCTGGCTCTTTTATCTCCACCCACGCCTACACCCACCCGGCTGGGCCAAAGAGCACGGCTGCACCCTCAGGCCTCCTTCAGGTCAGCAGCACTGACACGGGTCAGGTTTTATATTTAGAAGAAAAGGGAAGAAAGTGAAATTGATTTCTAGATGTCTACTGGCAAAGCAGTCGTGAGTAATAGTTTACATGAAGGAACACATGAAGAATAGGCAGGGAGTGTAACCCTATTGTCACAGTCTGTCATCTGTATTGAAACACTGCATCCAAGCTCGCTAATTATGATTAGAAAAATAACTGTTTGTCACATTACGTGAGTTTTCCCCGTGCTTTGACAGATGCATACGGATGAAGTACAACACACTAATATTCAAAATGTGATGGTATCCCACTAGACCTTGAAATTAATTTTCCATGGAGGATTAGAAAGATCATTGTTTTCAGGACCACAATCTGCAAACACTCTTCAAGTGAATAAAGTTTGTTAATATGCATGATGTAAGAAGCACCGGAGGCTGTAGCTCTCTCCTGACACAGCGGACACAGCCTTTTTGATATTTAATACCATGCTTTTATTGCTAAATTGTAATTTTTTAAAACCTTTTTGAAGTTTATAAGAGAGAGTAGTGGGCAGGGCAGTAAAACCAATCACGGTGTTAAAGGTAAATCTTAATGCAGGTCTGTTTATATGACTTATTTTATCTTCTAATAAAAGAATATAGAAGATGTTGCTTAGAGAAAACCAAAAACTAATGATCTAAGTTGAGCTTTATTAATTCTGTACATTGCCTTGTTTATAAGGCTTGTGTTGTGGTTGCAAAATTGTGGAGGCCAACATTGATTTTTTAACTTGTTTAATTAACTGTGGGGATTTTTTATTTAATTTTTATTTTTTTGAAGCCCAAAGAACAAGCCGACGTACACGCTGTGTTTTGCCAAGTACAGACAAATAGGTTTACTTGTTCCAATAGGAGAGTGTGTACTTGATAATCAAACAGTTATCGTGAAGTCAGTTCTGGCTCTTCAACAGCCTTTGTTTGTATTTGTTTATTTCCAGAGCTGTTAACCCTGCGGACTGAGGAGGAGTGGGAGGAGGTGAGGCAGAGGATCAGTGACCTGCCCCAGGATGAAGCTCTGACTGCAGAGTTTACCAAGGTGCTGTCAGCTGTACTCTCGTCTGTTCAGCTCGACTTAAACATTTCTCTCACCCGTTAGGATTTGATAATAATGCAAAGAGGATTTTCCTCCAGTTCTGAGACATTTATAGGAGCTTGGCTTTTGCACATATGTTGTTTGTCTCAGGATCAGCCTGCCATTGCTGCTCATTGTTTCAAGGAAGGGATGAAACTGGAGGCTGTTGACCCTGCTGCTCCCATTTCCATCAGGCCTGCCACTGTCACCAAGGTAACAGACTTTTCCATCAAATCTATTTCTCCCATAGGGCCTGAGTTGTCAAAATTTTCCATCAGCCCGAGCAAAGTGTTTTCACTCAGATAATTTGTTGTTAAAAATGATCAACCCACTAAACAGGGGCTGAGAACAGAGAAACCAAACAGGTGGTGAGAACTTTACAGCAGCTCATTGAGAATCTGTAGGTGTCCCAACGTGACCTTCTCCATACTTCAGGTTTTCAATGAGCAGTACTTCCTGGTGACAATGGATGACCTTATTGAGGAGTCAGACGGCGCCGGGCGCTCCTTCCTGTGCCACAGAGACAGTCCAGGGATCTTCCCTGCTCAGTGGAGCCTCAAAAACGGACTCCCCCTCAGCCCCCCTCCAGGTCAGCTCTGTCACATACCCCTCAATACCTGAAACTTTGCATCCCTCGATCTGTCCTCACCTCCCTCTCTTCTTCCTGTTTGTTTTATCGTGTACAGGATACCAGGGTCCAGACTTTGACTGGGCAGATTACCTGAAACAGTGTGAGGCCGAGGCCGCTCCTCAGCCCTGCTTCCCGACTGTAAGTCAACCATCATTTGATTCATAAAACACCCATCAACACATGCTGGTCACCAACCAGCAAAATAATCAGTTAATGGGATGTTTACCTCCACCAAGGAGGTTGTGTTTTTGCCGGGGTTTGTCTGTTTGTCTGTTGGTTTCCAAAATAACTCTAAAAGTTACCGACGGATTTCGATCAAATTTTCAGGGATTGTCCAGATGGGGATCAGGAACAAATGATTAGATTTTGGAAGTGATCCGGATCACCGTCTGGATCTAGGAATATTTTGAAGGATTCTTTAACATTGGGAGATAGGACCATATGTGACATTTATGCATATGACTCCACCAAAAATGGTCAAGACACTTTGATATATTGTAGACCATGTTAGAAACTTGTCCTCTATTTTATTTCAAAGATTGATCCGGATAAAGGAATAATTTCAGATATGATCCAGAATATGAAAAAATCCATCTTTGAAACTTGCATCATAAAAACAACAAATGAAGCTACAAACATGCAACAGACATCTTTAAACAACCACAACGCTGTGGAGCTAATCTTGATATAAATAAACACAAGACTAATACTAGTAATATCTTTGGTGGAAGTCACAATGTGGAAGGAAATGTTGTGCTTTTCTAGTATTTTTATGTGGTTACAATTTTATGATTTTGCTGTCTCGTAGGGCTGCATCTAATGACTATTTTGATAGTTTATTAGCATGAGTTTGGATAAATCATGTTGTACCGTATTTTCCGGACTATAAGCCGCTACTTTTTTCGGACGCTTTGAACCTTGCGGCTTGAACACCGGTGTTTCTCATGTATCGGCGGCAAAAAGCTCGTTAGCTTTTTACAAGCTAGCAAGCTCCGCGCTGCCGATACATTTAGCGTCGTCACATCAGACCCGGTCAGAGTGGACCACATGAAACTGTTAGAATAAAATCAATAGCAGCTTATAGACAGGTGCGCTCAATAGTCTGGAAAATACGGTAATTAATAATAAAGACAAGAAAGATGGATGCTTCATTCAGACATGCATCTTGTAATCGACTTTGCTGCCGATATGAACCTGCTAAAAGTGAGTCTATACCAGCTGCTGCCATATTGTTTACTTACCACTGAACGTTATTGTGCAGCTCTCAGCAGAGATGGGAAACAAAGGAGATTCTTTGGAAAAACACTTCTGGTGACAAAAGTTAACAATTAAATTTGTTGGAGACTATTTTATTATTATTTCATTATCCAAGTAGCAGATACTGATGAGATATATGTATTTAAATAAAAAAAAAAACAGCAACTTTGCATACAACTGCAACTTGTGTATGATTTAATGACATATGTCAGACCAGATAATTTACATTTTATTTAAAAAAATAATTTAAAAAAATCCAAACTGCAGCAGTCTAATCCCAAACTAACCTCTGCTCAGTTCATTGTTGTGGTACAAAGTTTTCTGCTGTCACCATGTGAGGACCACTGCTGGAAAATTCAGTGTTTTCTTGTTTGCTTTGGGAGAATATGTAACTTACATAGTGCTGTTCAGTAGAGTCTTTTTCACAGTAACATCCCTGTCATAAATAACAACATGTGGGATGTGAGATTTTACCCACGTGTCGGCATAATCAAACACCTGTGATGAAAACATGTCCGTACAACGTCAACTGCATATTTTGTAGCAATGTTTAAATTTCACTAAACACACAGCTGCCCTCTACCCTGTGTTTACTCACCAGGAGCAGTGTGACCACAGCTTCAAAGAGGCCATGAAACTGGAGGCTGTCAACCCGCTGTCACCTGAAAACATTCACGTGGCAACAGTCACCAGGGTCAAAGGGCAGTATGTTTGGCTCAGCCTGGAAGGTGAGATGAGGCACTGAAACAATGTTTATTAAAGAAAGTAGATCAAAGTGTAACTTCTGTGCACTTCTTTGATACATATGTGACAATAGCAAGTGGAGAGTTTGGTAGAAACTCTGGAAGCTTTTGAGTTTTCAGTTCCCGACAGAGGAGTAGCTTCAGCTCTGAGTCAGTGAGTGCAGTAACAGACTGAACATAACCAGCTCTCTTCAGCTAACTCTGAGTTTCTCCGTATCTCCTCCTTCCTGCTGAGTCTGAGGCAGCCGTCAGTCTGCTGGTTTCTTTTCACCTGATCGAAGTCAGATTCATTCACATGGTTTTACAGCAGGAGATTCATTCGAGACCCTGATCAGATGTGTCGTCACCCTGTGTTTTCAAAAATCACAATTAAATCACATCACATGATTTCACATCTTTAGGTCAAGACTTTATCATGTTATCAATATTCAAAGGAGAAAACCTCCGATCCCCATCGTCAAACTATCACATATCTGAACAACTTCTGCATTTATCCTTAAATGTCTCCCATTGGACATAAGCAGCATTAACCCCAGCATTAATCTGTAACTTCTGTTTGTTTTCGCTGGTTGCCATGGTGAATCATCAGATCAGGGCTCCATTAATGATGACTTTTATGCACACACGAAATTAGTTACTTATCTTGGAGTCAGCTCAGAGTTCAGGGTTACACTCAGAGTTTGTTGGGCCTCTCTTCTGGAATATTCACCAGATTAGGTTTTCACAGTCGGTTACCATGGTAACTAGCTCAAGAGTTACTCCTCTTTCTGGAATAGTTTTAAGGATGTGGATCCCACAGACCCAGGACACTGTCATCAGATTGTGTGTGAAATAACTTCTATTTATCTTGGAGTTTAAAACAAATTCTTCTTGCTTATTATTGCTATTGGGTAATGATGCTATCTCCAGTTGCTCATTTGAATTTGGCACCAGTGTAAGAATGGAGTCTCCACAATCTTTCCTACAGCTGACTCTTTCTTCAGAGTGATCTTCTAATAACTGTGTTTTTTTCCTACAGGTCTGAAGCAGCCCATGCCAGAGCTGATAGTTCATGTGGACTCCCTCGACATTTTCCCCGTCAGCTGGTGCGAGACAAACGGCTATCCACTCGTCTACCCCATCAAGCCCTCAGGTATACAACATGAGTCATCGCAGTACTCTCATAGTCTTTACCCAGGTGCTTTAATGAGGCCGTTACTAAAGCATCAACAAACATAATGCAGTCTGTATTTTATCCCGACTTCAGAATAAGTGGTGAAATGTATTATTGCGTCAGGGCACAAACTGGTTTCTCCTTGTTTTCCAGTTGAGAAAGAGAGGAAGATCGCTGTGGTGCAGCCAGAGAAACAGTGAGTACAAGAGGAGGGATGGGGTGGGGTGTTGACGGGTTTATTTGGCTTTAAATGGATCGAGTCCAACAGCCTTTCAACATGATATTCAATTTTCATCACTACAGCAGAACTCCACCAAAGTCTTTGTCACCAGACACTGTCAAGCAGCAGATGGCGAACCAGTCCGAGACAGGTGAGCACGTCTCAGATCTTTGGATCCTGTGATGCGGCAGGCTCTGTCTTCTGGGTGCCTGTGCAGTCTGTGATTGTTTCCTCATTTGTATCTCATTTTGTGAACATGCAGGACAGGGCAATGGAAAATACTGCTGTCCCAAGATCTACTTCAACCACCGCTGTTTCTCAGGACCTTATCTGAACAAGGGACGTATCGCTGAGCTGCCTCAGTTCATCGGTCCTGGAAACTGTGTCCTTGTGCTCAAAGAGGTGAGAAGGCCCATGAGGCTGTGTACTGTATGAATAACACACCCCATAAACACAAGCATGAAGGTTGGTGGTGATAGATTCAGCCTGGTGTTTTGGAATAAATATTAATGTCGGTCAGTGGGTCCACCACTTGGGAATAAGCTGAAAGTTCCCATTGAATTAATTAAACAGAGAGAGAGGAAGAAAGTGGACTCGGGGATCGTCAGACTGAAATTTTGATTTAAAAAGAAAAAGACTTAAAGACCAAACACTTTGACAGCTAATGCTCTGACATATTTTAGTGCATAAACTATATGTAGACTGGATAAAGCTAGTGTGATGTCACCCATTGGTTTATGGACGCAACATCATCATTTGCACATCCCCATATTGGTTGTTTGGAGCCAGAACTGATCATATTTGGATATCAGTGAGTAGTGAGGAGGCGGGTCTAACCCTTGAACCCGGGGATGCTACCGGATGTGTATGAGACTCAGGGTTCAGGTTGCATTGGAGACAAACCCCGCCCCTAAATCTTCCTCTTTGTTTTTGAAGCTGAATATCTTTTTATTGATGAAATGATTTTCAGATGGACCACATGATCAATGAGAAGAAGAGTTGACTTTAGCTAATGACATCAGAATAACTTGTGGAAAAAAATGTATTGACTGAATATTTCAGGATTGGGGAAAAAAAAAAATTACCGTATTTTCTGGACTACAAGCCGCTACTTTTTTCCGGCTTAAACACCGGTGTGGCTCATGTATCGGCGGCACAAAGCTCGTTAGCTTTTTACAAGCTAGCAAGCTCCGTGCTGCCGATACATTTAGCGTCGTCACATCAGACCCGGTCAGAGTGGACCACATGAAACTGTTGGAATACATTCAATAGCGCCTTATAGACAGGTGCGCTCAATAGTCCGGAAAATACGGTAAATTGAAGTCAGTTGGAGCCTGAGTTGTTTTTTTTTGGATCCACCATCTAGTGGCTGTCAGGGGGTATTTCACCTAGTTGCTCTTCCACATTGGCCTCATATTTGAACCCCGGCAGCTTCATCAATTTCTATATAGAGTCTATGGTTTAGTCCAAATTATCAAATGTAGCATGCAACATACTGAACATGCTAAACATCAACAAACAATCAGCATCTCACTCACAGTGCTGCTGCACCAACGCCACAGAGCAGCTTTTCTTGTAATTATATCTCCAGTTGTGAGTCCTTTGAATGTTTTCTTGAGACAAATAAAATCATGGTGAACCAAATATTCTTTGATCAGTGTTTACATATGCAGAGACACTCTTGTCTCAAAGAGTCTTCTGGATCTTTGATGTTCAGACGACCACACATAGCACTATTGAAGAATGAAAACCTAATCCACCAACCTGGAGATAACCTGTAACTGTTGCATTTCTATTTGTATCCTGTATCCAGGTATTGACTCTGCTGATAAACTCGGCGTACAAGCCCAGCCGTGTGCTGAGAGAGCTGCAGCTGGACCAGGAGAGCCGCTGGCAAGGCCATGGAGAGACACTCAAAGCCAAGTGAGGAGAAACACCATTTAATCCTCAGCTCAAAATACTCAGCTCTTTAGAAAACCTGCAGGAATAGCACAAGTGTTCACAGCTGGCCTATTTGAGGACGCATGCTGGATTAAAAATGTACTTGAAGCACAAATGGAAATGCACACCGGAACCCAGCACAAGCTCACACTTCAGTGAAGCAATGATTTACCCGTTAGCATCGAGGTTAATTTTAAGAGAGACCTTGCTGGTTGGAGCAACCTTGTTTAACCACACATTAACACTGGAAGCTTAAGTCGGTGGGAAGAGTCAGAGAGATTTTACCATTTGTTTTTAAAGGACAACCAGCTTTTTAAAGGATTCTGTGGGCGTGTGAAAGATTTATCACTGTTTGTTCACCGTTGCTTCTCTTCAAATATCAGGTACAAGGGGAAGAGTTACCGAGCCACTGTGGAAATTGTCCGGACTGCCGACCGTGTGGCAGACTTCTGCAGAAAAACCTGCATCAAGCTAGAGTGCTGCCCGAACCTGTTTGGACCTCGCATGGTTCTGGAGCGCTGCTCGGAGAACTGCTCGGTCCTCACCAAGACCAAATACAGTAGGTGCTTTATAGAGTTAGAAACAGGTCACTGAGACTTTAAAGGATTTTTCCAATAATCTTGGGTTGCTGATTTTTTTACCAAAAGAAAAAATGATTACAATGTGTAATATTATGTTTAAAATAAGTTTTAACAGTTTAGAAATGTAGACATGGTAGCCATTTAATTCTGATCAATATTTAAGTTTGCTCTCATTTAGCACAGCAGTAATTAATTCCTTTTTTCCCAGATGCCTTCAGTTCTTTTAATTTGTATTGGTCATTAGTATAAATGATGAGTGTGTACATAAATGCTCCCTTGAATACCAATACTCTGTGAAATATGGTGACCGAGCTGTGGAAGTTGCTAATTGCAATAACCTAATAAGCAATGAAAATGTATCGAGATCGTCGCCTTTTATCTTGTGCTGTGTTATTTTTTCCAGCACAAAGTCGCAGATTTGTTGATATGTTTACTGCAGCTGCACCACAGTGTTGGGCTTAAGAAACTGATGCAATTTGATAGCAACAGACAAATTATTACACTTCTTTCTTTTCCATCTGATGCTCTAATCCCACTACAGACCAGACGTTTCCTCCACAGACCTCCACAGAATATGTTAGAGTCCATGCATTAAAATCAGTTTGAATATTTTCCATTTATCTCAGTAATATCTTTCGGCCCATGAGACAAGACAGAACTTTACACAGTGGGTTTGTTGTCCCTCCACCAGCGTATTACTATGGGAAGAAGAAGAGTAAACGTGTTGGTCGTCCACCTGGGGGCCATACCAATCTGGAGGGTGGAGTGAAGAGAAGAGGGCGGAGGAGGAAGAGGAGGAAGCAGCTCTTTGTCCATAAGAAGAGACGCTCTTCAGCCTCCGTGGACAACACACCTGCTGGATCACCACAGGTACCAGACACACATGTATTTACTTCATGTGCTGTTAGATGCAAGTTATACCAGTGTTAACAGTGTTTGTCATCCTTTGGCTTAAAGGGCAGTGGCGAGGAAGAAGATTTAGACGAAGATGACTCCCTGAGTGAAGACTCTGGGTCTGAGATCCCAGATGATCTCCAGGATGATTCTGAACAGTCAGTCGAGAAATCCCAGCC
>OOFC01005332.1:16405-30980 GCA_900323345.1 Pseudochromis fuscus
AGGAATAAAAACTACTGAAAGAGGAACAAAAAAAAAAAAAATGCTTGTTAAAAGAATCGAGAGGGCTACATTTTTGCCTGTTTTTAAAATAGAAATTATAATAACATATAAAATACATATATACCTGAAAATCTAAATTACTCTCTTCATATATTTGCTAAAACAGAACAATTAATCCTTCAAATTTAAAGTGTCCCTCAATTAACAGCTCTGCTATAACACTCTATTTGACATTAATTACTTCACTACAGTGGACTGGCCTCTGCAGAGACTGTCACTCACCGATTAACTCGATAGTTTTTTATTCAGGAGGACAGTGCAGTCCCGGCGTACCCTCATCATTTGCCGGTTTCACTCAAACACCACCCACAGAATGCAAAACAACCGTTCACAATACACACAAACACACCGCATATTATCATCAAAAACCCTCCTTTGCCTTCTCCTCTCTCGTCATGTTGTTTTCCATGGGACCACATTGTCTCAAAGGCTCAGTTAATGAATTCCGGACAATTAGTGGAATTGAAATTTATTGACAGAACAGCAACGAGCCAGTCTGCCTTCCTGCCCGGCTGCGTGGCTCTCATTGTCCAGAGTGTTCGGAGCATATGCTATTGAGCTGCGCTGCTTGCTTGACAGCAAAGGGCTGGTTCAATTACATCAATTGCTTGATGACTGAGGAGAGAGCAGCGGGGCCATGCATGCTAGTTTGTGATAAGAGGGGAACTCTGCAGCGCCACGGCCCTCATTATGCAAGTCTGACAGTAACCTAGAAAACCTAGGAAATTGTACACAATACAAAGCATATGTTTCTTGTTTCTTTTAGGGAGTAAAATTGATTCCAAGAAAGTAATGATGTAGACAATGTGAGGCTGACCAAAGCTCTGACACAAACTGATGTACTGTTTTGGGGTGGGTGGCGTAGTCATGCCAATGGATATTTCTTTTTAAGTCAGCCACACATTCACATTCTGTTCTGGGCGGATAAAGACTGGAAGCATATGCAGCGAGTCACCCACATAATAACTACTCTGGGGTTTTATTGTTTTTAGTCATGGAGGATTTTAGATAAACTTGTTGACATAATGTCACAACCTACCAGTAAGTTTTCAACACAGTTTCTCGCCACTGTTTTCAGATATGGTTTCTGGTTATCTCGTCATGCAAAAGTTAAAAAGGAAATGCATCCAAAGTAAAAATATACATACGCACAGTAATTCACATATTAAATAAGCACAGTAGTTACACTTTCTCATTCGGTCGTTGTATATAATTTTGGGATTTGTATGTTTTATACGCTTGTACATATTGAATATATCATGGATTAATTTTGTCCCAGAACAACTTGTCTTTGTCGTCTATCCTTTGTTCCCAGACAAAGACACAACACTGTGACATTCAGTATTATTTATGGCAGGCTTTGAATTGACTCCTCAGCCCAACGAACTGCAGTTAGCTAGTTAGCTACGAGCATTCTGTTTGTGTCAACAGCCCCTTTGTGTGTCTGGAGTGATTTATTATGTAAAAGAGGGGTTGGTTTGGGGGGAGCAAGGAGGGTGACACTGACCTTCCTTTAATTAACACTGATGGAGACCAAGGTGAGAGGCAAGATGATGAAGATGGATCTTTCCACATAAATCATCCTTCCTCCAGGCTGCTGTGTGTGTGTATGCGAGCGTGTGTGTGTGTGTGTGTAAGTGTGTGTTAACGTCATTCCTAACAGAAATAACCTTGTGGTTCACAGGTTAAATGAACGTTTGCGTAGGTGCAGAACCTCCATTATTTACCCCCAATGGGCTCCCCCTTTGTGGTTATTTACTCAAAGCTTTAATTGATTAATCCCCCTAACTCCATTCAATATATTTTTTGTTATATTTCTAATGTACATTTTCTGCTTTCCTCCGGGGATGGGGAGAAAAAAAAAGACATTTTAAATGATGACCACACTTCTGCATGGACTTGTATAAGACTAAGACAGTAATATGTCTTGTACAGCAGAAGCACAGACTGCTACACCACCTGGGGCCTACATACTGTGGGAATCATCACATATATTCAGATTGTTTTTCAAGGTGCTTACATGTAAAATAAATTATACAAATGGCAAAACAAAACAGGATGGCACACATTAATGTACTATTCGGATAATGTAAAAAAAAAAAAAAAACCCCAAAAAACAACTCTTAGATGGTTTATTATATCTGCGTGGGTGTGTTTGGACACTTAATCGTGACCTGTCTTTTGTGTGAAGTCCATCCTAACAGTCTGATTCAGATAAGCCAATGTGTAATTATTCAATGAATCTATTTCCACTTGCCTCCACAAATCCTGCAGCACTTCAAAGGCAAATGCAGACCTTGTAAGGCCTCGCCATCCTCATGCCATGTTAAATGCTCATTCTCTTCTCAGGGTGGGTTGGTAATGTGGCCTGACTGACTGCCCCGCCACCCCCACAGTCCCACCTCAACCCTCAATCTGCTGCTACATTCATCCCGGTCAATCCTCACATATTTACTCCTTTTCTACAATAAAACAATTGTAAAGAAAGACACAGGAACTTACATGCATACAGTTACCACCAAAATACCCTTACCTACTCTGCAACCGGCATTTTATTTTAGCACATTTACAAATTCCATTTCATGTTCAAAGATATTAAATTATGTGGGAATGTTATTTTGACAACGTGTCAGCGTACAGAAATGTGAAAACTCATGCTGCAGTTGGTCAACATGTTGGTTTATTTTTATTTATTTCCCATTTCCATAAATTTTCCTGGGGGCAATTAGGCACCATGCTGCATGCTGGTTGTTGAGGTTGTCACATCGTCAGTGTAATTGTCAGAAATGAAATAATTGAAACGTTTCCATCTTCATCATTCCCATCAACATATTTCTAGACTTTTATGACATGCGTCGAGTACGGTGTATTATTCTGATTGAGACTTTGTGTAAGCAAATGAGCACAACATATGCTCCAATGTGCAT
Organism: Pseudochromis fuscus; assembly: GCA_900323345.1. Lineage (NCBI taxonomy): Eukaryota > Metazoa > Chordata > Actinopteri > Pseudochromidae > Pseudochromis > Pseudochromis fuscus. The sequence continues at coordinate 19,393 of OOFC01005332.1, forward strand.
ATGCTAATCAGTTTGTTTATCAGTCAGGCAGTTGGTCGGCACGCGCCACTCTGTGTGTCATTTTATGTCTCTTGACATTTCCGCAGCGTAAAATGTTTTATGCATTTTTATCGTTGTTTTCATTTTTTCCTGTTCTTCTTGGTCTTCTTCTTGGTCTTCTTATACCGCCACTACCCCATATTTCATAAATAATGTATTTATTTATCATGAAAATCTGTTTTGGAATTAGAGACTACCCCCACTTCAAAGACAGGAAACCTTTGATATGTTTGATTCTTGCAGAGTATCCGTTGGATTTATTCAATTTATGCAAAGCACCTCCAGGGTAATAAAGGTGGCATTTGAATACATTTGACTGGACTAAATCATATAATGAGGACAGTTTCTGCCCTATATCATAACAGAAAAGAGACCCTAATCCCTCAATATTAATGGATCATTTGGCTAAAGGAAAATAAATGTTTTGCCTGGTGAACTGACAACAACGGACAACCGTGATTAGCTTAAGTCTACACGGGTAATGATTTATTACCTAAATTGACGAGAAAGGAAAGAGTACAGTCTGTGACCTTTTTGTTTTGGTAGTTCAGTTCAGAAACGGGGTGTCTTGGGGGATTAAAATAATTCTTTTTAACTTTTCTCTTCAAAAGATCTCATAATAAATTACACATGACCACATACGGTGCCTGAGAGACTGAACTTGAAGGTGGTGTCTCTGTGTTTCTGCATGTGTTCCTGTGTGTGAGTGTTGGAGAAAATATTTGTATTTATATGTGCGCATATGGGAAGACGGTTGCTGATGGTCACCAATTAGCAAACTGAGGAAGGTAAAAGTAAGTTACGTGCTGCCTTTGTAACAGAGTGGATGCACACACTTAGTGATTCCTTCAGTTCAGATGACTGGTCCCTTTTTCTAACTACACTACTACCCTAACCCCCAAGGCGTAAGGGTTAGTGTTTAACTCGTAGGACTAAGACTTGGTTTCAGCTCAGGTCTTAAACCAAGTCTTACCACTGAGTTAATGATTTATGTATATTATGAGAAGTTTTGTCCTCAAAAGGACAGTAGGCCCTCAAAGTGTGACTGAGTAAACACATTTATATCTGCACCACATTTGCAAGTTTCAAAAGTGCACAAATCCCCAGATTTGGTGGATCTCCAAGAAAGGAAATGCCTTACTTTACTACTAACAATTACTTATTAACAGGTAACTTTTGGTAATTGTTTTATAGTTTAAAACCAGTGACTTGTGTAAGGAGGTCATATTATGTTACACCCAAACTTTAAATCCCTAGGAACAAAACATGGGGAAAAATAACCCATTGGAGATATTTTATCCACCACTACAGAGTTTTTGAATTGAGCCTGTGTATTTTACAAATTGACATATGCAAAAGAAAACATTTAAGGAGGGTATATTGCCAGTTTTGTGTCCACTTCTTCCATTGTTTCCTGTCTACCCTCTGGGGAAAGGTGATGTTTCTACCGGACAGCTAATTATCTGGTCAACCTTACACCCTGGATAGTTTACATAAGGGCATCAAGTTCACATGTCACACTGTCACCTCTCTGTATAATTAAATGAATAAATGCTATGTCCAGCCTCAAAGACCAGTTCTTGTCAACCTAAAATATCCAGAATCAACATAAGCTAGCTTTTAGCCTCGCTGGGACGAAAGAACGTAACGTTGATTACCTGACACATTCTGGACTTTCTTTGGGATTCACAACATTAAAGCCACATTACAGGGTCCCCCCTCCTGTCCACTCCCTGTGGAAGAGTGATGTTTCCTCTGTGGACAACTAATTATCTGGGTCTGACCCTCAGCTGTCTCCATGCAGGATCCTATTAGGCAGCCAGCAGGTTGAAATCACCACCACCGACCCCCTCCAATCCCCTTCCGTCGTATATATTTATTTCCCTTCACTTCCTGCTTCTGAATATTAAGAATAGATTTTTACATGTATATGTGTGCGCTGGGGATAGGATTGAGGAGGAGGAGGAGGAGGGCGCTGGGGGATACTCCACTGATGGGTGAATGGCGGGCCTGGAAATGACGAGCGGGCTGACTGAATGCTTGTCCATCACTCCCCATTCTCTTGGTTACAGGTGGTCTCTCATTTTCCCGACCGGCACATATCTGCCTGCCTTTATATGACAGCCTGGGCTCGCCAATTTGCATGTTCGACAGACAACAAACGGGCCTGTGCATGTCAAAATAGGTGGCGGTGCGTGACAGTTTCTACACAATGCTGTCTCCTTTTGGCTTGACCCTCGACCTCGCGCCATGTCTCCTTTCATAATCAGGGAAAGGGGAAGACGGGGCGAAGAAATCATCCAGCCTTCCTTCCTGCCTCCTTCTGCTGCTGCCTCTTTGGAATAAATCTGATACCAATGCCATTAGCTATGCTTTTCCCCGCTCGCTTTCTCTTATTCTTAGTCTGTTTTGTTCCATCTTTCTGTCTGTCTGTCTGTCTGTCTGTCTGTACCCCCCCTTCCCCTTGTCTCTCCCCAGTGTTTGTGTTTTGGCATAAAAGCACTCAAATTTAAAGAGTGGCTCATCTCACTTTGTCTGTTGTTTCAAGATAACATTTCATTTTTTTTTTCAAACAGAGATAATGAGATCTGTCTTCTCTTGTTGTGACCAAATCAGTGCCAAAAAGTGAGATTATTATTTTTGGGTGCTTGTTTATTTTCATATTTTGAACTAACGGACTTGAAAAAAAGGAAGAAGAAAAGTGTTTATCCAGCAATTAAAACTCGCCACTTTAAAGCATATTTCTAGGAACATATCATTGTTTTCATCTTATCCCAAATCATCAAGTGTTCAACAAAGTTGCTCTGTGGCAAGGCAGTCTCAGGTTTTCTCATTATTTGTCTAGTGTCTCATCTTTCATGAAAGCAATATCTACTATTGAATACATGATAATGAGCTTCATATCATCCTTTTCATCACTCTGATTAACACTGTGATAGCACTGGGAGACTAATTGCCTTTTGACACCTGTGACATTTCCCTCTTTCACCTTTATTTTAATGAGTGTTTGATATCTCAACATAAAATTTGAGAAACTGCGAACAGGAGCACTCTTTTATTGGAAAACTTCCACCACACTGACTTCTGTAATTTACACATGAACTTTCCTCCCCTTGTTCCAGTGGATAAGAAGCTGATTTAAAATGGATCACCTTGTAGAACTGCATATCCAGGAGTGGGGTTTTAGACTTAAAGCATAATCACACTGCTGGGTTTTATTAAGTCTTATACTTTACATATTTAAGGAGACCGGTACATCATTAGCTGGTGTTGAACGGGGCAGTGTTAAGAGTCAGAGTGGTATCAGGGAGAGGTTAACAGAGAAGAGGGCAATGGGTATTGAAGAGAGTGTTCCGTCATCAGCATACAGTAAAATAATCCTGAATTATATGCTAATCAGCAGAACTGAAATGCCATATCTCAGGCAAGGAACTTGTGTTAAAGTATTTTCCTTGATCAGAGCATGCTGGTACTTGGTGTAGGCCTTTGTTAAGTTACTTGCAGTTCTTTTCTTGCTGTACATGGCTTTGGTGCCCCATATGGTTGGGATATTTCAATCTCTACGTGTAATGGTTATCACTGTCCTTGTGTGTACTCTGTGTCATCTTTGTTAGAAATAGTTTGGGAGATTTTCCATCGTATATTAACAGAATGCCCAGTCCTATAACTCAAGACATGTAAGCTTTATGTATGTTATTGTTATTATATTCCCATAGTTAAGTACACATCCATGATTTAGTATCATACCTTAAAAATGCTGATGAACTAGGGTTAACCTCCTGACTGAAAACACATTAATGACTTCTTAACACCGTCCTTTTTACAGTAGCTGTTGCTTGTTTGAGGTGTTAAACAAAAAAAAAAAAGCTTTTGCTGCAGGGGCACACAACCATGAAATAGACAGTAATCTTTGCCTAATCTCTTGTTCTGCTTTGAGGTAGCTAGCAGCCATGCATGTAATGATAATTATTACTCTTGTCATCACTAGTGTCAACCCATTTAATATTAGCAGTGTAAACATTTCATACAGGAAGACGTTCCTGCTCCTGATACTCATGGGAACTATCAGCGGTCCGATAAAGACATCCAGTGCAGTTGTGTGCCTTTGTTTCTTCTTCCTTTTGGTTGAGAAGCACTGTCTGACTCTGGGGATTACTTTTAATGTTGCTTTAATCCCTCCCATGGAGTCCTACGTGTTCCTGCCATCGCCGGGATCATTCTTTGATATCAAATGGCAAAGAGAGAAACTCTAAAAACCACTTCAGATCCCTCTTGTGAGATGTGTTGTCAAAACACAGGTGGAATGTGAATGTTGAAACCGCAGTGTGTTTCAACCAGTCTCTGTCTCCGCCTTTACAGTCCCTGGGAGTGGATTCACAAAGCAGTGAGCCTAACAGAAACACAGGGGGACATAGACAGGTACAAAGAGATGAAAGCTGAAAAGACACACAGAGATAGAAAGAGATGTGTATTGAGAGCAGGTTTTTTTTCCAGAAATTTTGCAGAAATCAAAATAAAGTAGACTAAAATACAACCACTGCTAATTTAAATAATTTTATTTATTTTTTTTTCTTAAAAGTAACTATGTCATTAAGTGCAGTAGTGTACAACTTCACTGTGATGCCTGAAGTGTTAAAAGCAAAGTCACAGAAAGCCTTAGGTTGTTGGTGCTTTCAAGAAAATTCAATATTTTCACATAGGAAAGGTAGCTGTTGTTTAGCGGCTCTGAAATCTCACTTTTGCTCATCTAACACTTGTGAAAATGACATTTGCTTCCCCTGACCCAGAGGACGAGGCAGTCAATAAGACAGAGAAAATGCAGCTACTTTTACCTTCCTCATCTCAAAGGAAAATGGGACAGATGAAAGTTAAAAAAGTATAAATCCACACCTTTATCATCCCAGTGAATGAGTGGGTAGATTGGATCTAATATGACACAAACTTTTGTATATCGTGCGTTACAAATTCTTGTAATAGATGAGGAACAAAAGAAAGGTAGAAAAAAGAAAGGTTCTGTTGTTTAGCATATTAATCATTGTACTGAAACAAAGGGAGGGAAAAAGAAGAAACACAAACAATGCACAATGAGAGAGGAGATAATGTTATTCAACTGTCTGTTTGAATCTCCATCGGCAAGCTCCTGTCCTTACATCAGAGGCACTCATTATTAGCACTGACAGCTAAACATCACCGAGCGCATGTTTGTGTCTGTCTGTACTGAATTCGCCCGTGCTTATGACTATCATTCAAATTTAACTTTACGCTATTTGTTCTTTCCATCGTCCTCTCTACCTCTACACCCATCCCCTCCCGGTGTTTATGAGCCTGTTGTTTATTTCCCTCATTAGCGATTGTTTCTTTCCATTAGAGAGCACCTGCACCATGCCAGCATTATCCTCAGGGAAAGAGCAGAGAGACCTGTGCTCCTCTTGGCAAGACCAAACTCCCTTTTCCAACCCTCTTAAATGGAGTTGAAACGAGCCCCTCTACAAAACCCAATCCCACTGCCATCCCCACCCTTTCTGCTTTCCAAAGGAAGGTGGCGGCTGTGTCTGTTTGTGTGTATATGTGTGTGTCTGAGACGAGCACTAGTATAAAACTGAAGTCAAGATTTGATCATAAGCTCCTGCCATTACCTGTGTACTGACATTCTTGTGAGTCAGGTGCCACCCCTTCATATCCACCCCCTCCACACACACACACACACACACACTCACTCACATATAAAAAAAAAAAAAACCCACGGGTACACAGGAATTTCCAGAGCCCAAAGACAACACAGAGGGCCCTCCGACATATTTGCCATCATCCTCTTATTAACTCTCCCCGTTTGAACAGAGGCACATCAAAAGTAAGCAAAACACATAATTACTGGCATTAATATAACGAGCTCTTGGAGATAAGCCACACTCCTAAGCCTGCAACTCCACACCCCCTCCACCCCCCTACACCTCCCATACTTGCAGGGCATGAAGGAGGTGAACAGAGGGAAGGTAGAGCGCCCCTTCAATTAAGTAAGCTGTTCAACCAACATGAACAAACATATTTAGCAGATAATTAGTAGATAATTTTGCAGGTATGTCTGGCACAAGCCACAAAAGGCAGTGTTAAGGAAAATAGCAGGGAGGGTGTCAAAGGATGGAGGCTTGTGGGATGTGCAAAATGCCCGGTGGCTCTGATAGACTTTTAACAATCATTAACAATGTAGACAGAATACACACACACACACACACACACATAAGCAGCCTCTTCCCACCTTTACACAAGCCCTTGTCTTCACTGCATCTCTCTCTGCCCTCCTCCTCCTCCTCCTCCCCCCTGCTCGTTCTTCTTGTTCTCCGAGGAGCCCTAGTTTTCTGTATGATGAGCTCCTGGGGGGCTTCAGTGTTTGGCAGTAGGCTTTGTCTCTCATACCAGATGAAAAAAAGAAAAAGAAAAAGAAAGACGGAGAGAGAAAAGATAAAGACGAAGAAGGAGGGTGAAAACTTGAGACCCCCAGGGGCACTTCTCCTCACATTGTGAGGATTTGCCTAACAGCTTCACAAGAGGGTTTACATCTTTCTCTGAACACGAGGGGTATAATCACAGATCAAAACAAATTACCTATCTGTAGTCAGCAGAGGTGTCTGCCTGTCAAAAGCCCAGAGTTACATAAGATTTAAGTCAGTGCTAACTGAGCCTCTGATTTGGGGCATGGGGTGAATTCTTACTTTGAAACGTTAACGTTACGAAAGCCTGGCGGAAAAGACAGCGATGGTGCATACCACACAAACTGACTGTGAAGAACAAAGATTTGCTTTGATAATTACTCGCACTCCTCCAAAGTGACATTGTCATGACTTTTGATTAACTTGAAGCCATGGAATGAATATTTTTTTGTGAGTCTGCTTCTGTGAATAAAGACCATGTCAATATATACCTCAACAGAAACAGAGAGAGAAAAAAAAAAAAAAGTGACAGTTGAATTGTCTTCCTAAAGACTGACGTGACGACATCATTGCAGGGAAGGACCGTCACGCTCGGGGACAGATTTTCAAACATCAGTGTTTGAGGCCGAGCTGGAGTAATCACGTTTTTTCTTTTTTTTTTTTTCTTCCTCCAAGATATCAAGAGCTCTATTTACTGAAAGTGGTGTGTGAGACAATGTTACTGGCAACTTGCTGATGTAACCACAACTGTATGGAAGTTCTGCATACTCCAGGGAGGAGCGGGAGGGGAAAATAAAGCTGGAAAAAGCTGAGTGCCCACAATATCTACTGCAATTTCACAAATATGTATGGTAGAAAGTCTATTGGGGCATCAAGACCTCCTGGGAAACACATTAGTGGGAAATGATGGACTCTGTCACAGTAGCTGTAAAAGAATACGTGGCTGATTATCCTATTAGAAGAACCTTTTGCCTCTTTTTTTTGTTTTGTTTTGCCAGGTGCGTATTATATACCATATTTCTACTATATCTAGCCCATCTAAGCCCCTGCCAACACTTGAGAGCAGCTCTACAATCTGTTATTTATGTTTACTGGTGACCCTGTGGCCAGGAGGTGGGCTCTTAGTTCACACAAGTTATTAGGCCTCTGGATAGAAGAGAGAAAAACACATTTCTTTTCTAAATGGTGTCATCAGCTTTTTATGGATAAAACTTTTTCACACATTTGTTACATCTTAGAGCCAATTCTTTTCTTTTGTGGCCGTTTTACCTTATATCATGATGTCATTGGGAAAAGATTTAAACGGTGCAGCCGCAGGGGCCGCAAGTTTGAGCACAACCTGTACAAAAGTGAAGTAGCTCAAACAAATGCCTAAACTAAATTCAACACTGTTACGCGATCGGAGTTAAGACACCACGTGGACTTCAGGAATTATCAAGTGATTATACTGATTTGGTCTTTCCAGGTTTTCATTTGGGAACGTCGTCAGAGCCATTATCGAGGTGAGTTGTGCCTCTGCTGCCGGTGGATGAACGCCGGTAGCAAGAAAGGAAAAGGTTTCTCTGACAAAAAAACTGTCTCTGGGATTCTGCCGACAACACGGAGTCACCTCGAGGCATCCAGAGGAAGTTTAGATGAGGTGTCTGATCTGAGATGTCTATATAAACAATGTCTTTGTAGGGACATCCAGGGTTATTGTTGAAGGATTAAGGCCTTGTCTTTGATGTTTAAGTCAGCTGCTAATGCCACTGTCACCACCTGGTGTAACGCAGCAACCAGGGATTGTGGGAATATTTTGGGACAGATAGCTGCACTGGGCGTGTCCACGCGTCTCTCAGGTGTCAGGTATAGGTATCGAGACATACGTCAGACAGCCGATCCCTATAATTACCTGCCTATTACTGCACAATTAGCTGAAAATGAACTCATTAACGCCAGAGACACCTCGTGCTGAGCTGCTGTTTGCACGTGACAGAAGTTATTTCGGGTGACAGATGCAAATTAAACTGCTAATGTGTTTGAAGACACTGTGATAATGCATTAAATTAGTACTGAATTTTAAATAATGCAATCAGAAAACTATATAAAAAAGAGAATTGGATGGTTCATTCTCAGCAATAGAATCGGAGTCACTTGTGGTTTAACTTATTGTTGCACAACAATTTGTCATAAAATGTTTCTAAGTAATGATGAAAGAAAAAAGGAAGTAACAACTGCATTTGAGATGCTGTACAGCATTACACCTTCAGTTTTGGAAATCCAACTCCCCCCAAATCCTAGATTAGTGGATCACAGAATCTCAGGCGCTAGTGAAAACAGCCACGTCTGCCGATGACTCAGTTATTGTTATAAAACGGACTTGAATGAAAACCTCATTAGTTTTATCTTTGAGCTGGAATCAGGGGGTGCTGTCTGGCATGGATTCCCAGCAGTCAAAACAGAAAACAAGAGCTCACTGTGTGCTCTTTGAGACATCAAGGTGTCTGATCTGAATTGCTTTAGCTCGGAGGGAGAATGGCTTTACCGTCTCTGTGAAACTGATCCGTGAAGTGGATTAGGGATGGTTCTTCTTTCACTCAAAACAACACAGCTTGAAGAGTTAGATGAGGAGGTGGATGAAGCTCTGCGTGTGTTTGTGTTTGAGAGCTAAAGCTTTATACCACACTCACAAATATATGTTTACCTTGCGCTTTGTGATATTTTACAAAATGACTGTATGATACGGACGCTACTTATAACTTTACAAACCCAAGCAGATTACTCTTTATCTGCCACTAAAGAGGTTACACATCCTAGTTTAGTTTATACTGAGAAGTTGGACATGTTATGAGATAATTTGCCCCGTATATGAACAGGTTAGTAAAAGTGCTAAAAGCAGACCCAAACTGACTTACTTCATTAGTATATGTCACCTAATTAAACAGTAGCTGGAGTTTTTCTGTCTTTGAGGACAAACACAAGAACCTTGCCTATTTCCACTCTATACCTCCATTAGAATATTTTTAGATGCCAGTATGGCTTGTCACCAAGGTTTTATTCCAGTGATGGGGGTCAGACTGCATTTGCACACACACACACACACACCCACACTCGCACACAGTTTGTCCTTGGCCTGGCACCTCTTTTGGCAAGGTGGCGGTATGGCTCCATAACAAATGAGGGACACCCTAGCTGTGCCAATAATCTCAGTCCCTTGGCAGACTCCACAAAATCATCTTTTCTTCCCAGGAGTTATGACTCTGGAGAGTTGGTCATTAGTCAGGAATCACAAAAACACGAACACACACTCGGCAAATGCGACTCGGGTTGTGACTAACCTGACCGCGGTGACCTAGGACGAAGAGTCACTGCAGCTGAAAATCCTCAGGGCTGCTTTTCTAGACATGAAGTGTTTGACACCTTCCTGCTTTTAATTAATTTATTGTTCCTCCCTTTAATGCTTATTTGAACTTTTTTAACAGTATTTTAACAAACTTTTATGAGACTTGTGCAGTAGGTTGTATTTGAAGTCGCTGAAGCAAGCAATGCAATGATATCTGAATGCAGAAACAATAGGTTCAAGGACAAATCAATGAGATCCATATTTTCAGCATTAATCAAGTGAAGTGAACATATAACAGAAACGGTCATTTCGTTAGAGATTAGTGGATTTGTCACGATTCACTTCATGTTGTCCCTTAAAATTGCACTGAAATAATTTATTTTTACCTTTTTTTCTTTTTTTACCTAAACCCTACCCATTGAAGCTGTTTCCTTCATCATACACCTACAGTCACCTAAAAGCAACATGAAAGTTACACGTTTGCCATCATGGCCCAACTGCTACATGTGGCCATTTCTGCTGAGGATGTAGTAGTTAAATATTACACAGAGATCTTCACACTCATACCCAAACCACCCAAGAATGTGGATGGTGACACCCCAAGGGACAACTTAAGGGAGTGGACCACACATCCCAGTAAGACTGAAACACTCCACATTACTGAAACCCTGGGGGGTTGACAAACACTAACTCTGTGGCCAAAAACCTCTGGGTTGCATCAGTTTCATGACTCACCACTTTTTTTTTTACAGTCGTCCAAAAGTAGCACCTGAGTTGTAGCATTTGAACAGAGTGGAGTAAACAAGTCAGTCTGGTGGAGCTACGGTGTGATTCTGGTTGTTTTGGTGAAAAAAAAAAAGTGACAAAAGGTGTGATCATAAAAACAATCTTCCATAATTCACTTTAAAATAAGTTTAAATAACTGTATTTTAGTATATTCATAATTTGAGTGTTGTGCACAGGCAGGTTGCAACTCTGCAACCTCCGTATGTGAGTAAGCTGCAACTAGTGCATAACAAGCCAGTATTTTATTCTTGCTAAGTCGACCCTGCCTCTAGTGGCATGCTCACCATCTGTTGGTAACACATAAGTATGCTTGTGCCATGAGTGTACACCATTACTTAAGTTAGTTCCTTGATTTGTGAAAACTGGGCCCTTAAATCTTCACTTTATAAATACTGCTTCCTTTGTGCCAACAAGGGTGTCTCTTTAATCTTAGTGCAATCAATTAAGTGTGTGTCAGACAGAATACTAAAACTACCAGACTGATCAGTCTCATGAGAGGCTTTATAAATATGTGTCCATATTGCTTGCACAGCATCAGTCAAGTTAAAGCAATCAGCAACACAATCAAAAAGATTGGTTTGGCAGTATAATGAGGACACCAGTCTGGATTCGAAGTTCATGGATGGGACTGTGTAATTATTCATGCAGTAATACTTGTGGGTAAATGTATCGTGTAAGCTGGTACACCTCGGGTGGAATTTCACCGCTCAGAGGTGAATAGAAACACACACAGCAATGGCACGATTGGGGTTCTGACACGTTCATTAGCACATAGGCAGATTTGACACAGCTGGAAGATGTAGCGAGGAGCTGCTGTCAAGGTCTTGGATTGCTGCAAGACTGGCACAAACTAAGGGTTGGATGCTCATCGCCATGTCATAAGAGACCTGGTGCTGTCTCGTCTCCTTTTTTAAAATATTTTATTTATTTTCCTCCCCTCGTTGTGTCGTTGCAACACACTGGGTGTCATCATTTGCATGAGTTTGACACCCCGATGTCTAGCTTCTTTGTCC
>OOFC01005333.1:7345-25782 GCA_900323345.1 Pseudochromis fuscus
TAATGGGCAAAAAGAAAAAAAAACAGAATGGTAAGAGGACACTAAAAATGAAGGGATGAGGGAAAAGAAGTATCCTGTCTGGTTAGATGAGCATGTTCAAAGCAAAAAGCAGGAGAAAAGATAAGAGGATGACAAAAATAGGTTGGGATCTGTTCAGGGATTTATTTTTATATTTTTAAATTCATGAAGTCAGAAATCTGTCTGCTCAAAAGATTGCTTTTCCCATCAGACCGACAACAAACACAGCACCGAACATATCTCATTAAATGTATATGTGTTTGAGACAGCAACATCACACCTAATGCAGCAGCCACGGTAATCAAAAGTAGATAGAAAATATTTAAAGGCACAACACACACTGGAACACAGAGAGAAAAAACACACAACACACACAGGCACTATCACAGTTAGATGCTGCTAATGACAAAGTGGTGATAAGATGGTGATAATGATAATCGAGTGGGAAAATGTGTGGATGTGGGGATTTGTGATTAATGGAGCACTTAAAAAAAAAAATCTCAAATGTGGCTTTGGGGAGGGTGAAAAGTTGAAATGAGTTTGTTGTTAAAGTTTTTAGTCAAGCACGATGAACAGAGATTAGTGGGGCATGTTGGGGTGAGGATGAAGCTGTGCAGGTAAGATTACATTGATGTCATCAAGACAGGTCAGCAGATTGAAGAGTCGTTCTTTGTGTATATTCCTAGACGTCGTCCACAGGAAGTTTGTGTTTACATCATGTTGGTGTCACCTTGTATTCACTGTTGAACGTGATGAGAGTTTTATTTATTTTTTTTTCTGAAAGGTGCAGCATATTTAATGTTGTAAAATAAACAAGGATGTGTAAAAGCCCCACACAAAGTGAGACTGCAGCGAGAGTTAAACTACATATCAGTGAACCCTGACAGCTGCTCCCAGGAGTCAGTTATTTCTGATTTTGCTTATCTGGTCAGTGTTCAGGAAAAGGTCCGTTTCCAGGTCCTCACTAGACAGCACTGCCTGCTGTCTGATACTTTATCAGTTATTGGTTTCACACTTTATCAGGCTTCTGACTGAACCTCGCACACACACACACACACACACACACACACACACACACACACACACACACACACACACAAACACGCATGTTGAGAGGTCTTTTTTGAGAAATTATACAGCGAATTGTTTCAAATGAGACTGAGGATGAGAGGCACAGTGGACGGTGTCAAACACACACAGTGATGGACTTTCAAATGATTGGGGTTTTTTTTGGAGTTTAGAGTCACCTCCTTAGAGATTTTTATGACAAAAATAAAAAGACAGAATAACACAAGCCTTATTCAGTGAAGTATATTCCCTCTTTCTAAAGTGAGGAACCTGCTATGTTTTGGAAAACCATGGTACCATTTGTAAGTATTTGTTGTGCTAATATCACTTCCTAAAGCTGATGTTAATACAAACTACTCTAAAAACAGATTATCTGGACTTGACTTTATAGGTGGTTGTATTTAATATACAGCTTCACATGGTGGCACAATAAGCAGCTGTTTTATTTCTCAGAAGGCTGTGCATTACCCAGAAACTAGACTCAATGTGAAGTCATGGGGCTTTCCTCGGAAAGAGTGACACCCAGGCATGCAGCGCTGCAGGTGTGCATCCCCATGCACCGGGGATGACAATGTCAAACTTTGTCAAGGTGTTGAGTGTACACCTACTGGTGGCACGCAAGTTTATTTATATATATCATTTGTCTACCTTACTGTAATTTTTTTGTGTTGTACGTGGTTGCATACGTGTACGTACGTGTGTATTTATGTGTGTGAAAACGCAGGTATGCTCTGCCACCTCTAATTAACTTGGTGTAGATGTGAATGACTCAGCAGCAGTTGACAGCATAATCACCCTGTGGCTCACCTGTTTATACGCGCAAATACACACTCATGCACGCATACACACACACACACTGGCTGCTCAACACACACAGTCACACACGCATGCATATACATATATAGTTGTAGGCCGGCGAACCCTTTGTGAACCCCTGGGAGAGTTCTCACTGCGCATCAGGGTGAAACCCAGAGTCTTCCGTGGCAAATAAACGCAGCTATAAAACACAGGCATGCCATGACCCATCACTGGATGCCAGCTGAAGTGTGTTCTTTGCCAACGTGAGTGTGTGTATCTCTGTGTTTGTCTGTCTGTCTGATGTAACCTGGCAGCTCAGGTGCAAACAGAGGGCAACACGCCGTTTAGAGGTGGCAACCTGCAGCCACAGGTACGCAAGGAAATGAACGTTGAGGGAAATTAATCAGCAGCTATTTAAGTGCAGTTAAACATAAACAGACACAAACAGACTCCTTGGTTTCCAAAAGCAGGAAGTTCCTTTTAATTTCCGTCTATGTAGGCTTTTTAAAAATTGATCTGACTCCTAGTGTATTAGTCTCATTAATGACTTTCCAAGGGTTAGTTGGGGACTTTGTTTTATACAACATGGAGCTTATTTCATATTGTCTTACAGTCATGATCAATTGAGGTAATTAGAGAAAAAAACAAGGCTTAGCAGACATTTAAAAAACAGCACTTATGAAGGTGAAGGTGAATCCAACTGAAACAGAGCTCTTTATGGGTCCACTTACTCTAAGTTCACAGGAGCAAGTCAGTCAAGACCTCTAAGTGTTCTCGATATTCACACCACAAAACTGTGTGCGCTCGTCCATGGTGCCACTAGGACACTGTAGTTAAATCAAAAGTGGTTGTTTACAAAGCAGTTACAAGTTGTAATAGCTCTCATGAACATTCACTTTCATTTTATTTTCCAAGTAACTGATTTATTTTAAAGTAAACTTGTTTTAAACTTATCTGACCTTTTGTGTTGTTTGCCCAAAGGGACTCAAGGGTTCCCAATTCAATACAGGAAACCTGTTTTTATTTTGAAAAGGAGGCATTGTTTATATTGTACCAGAAAACTGTGAATCTAAACTCTCATTTAATTATGCATCATGTTCTTTTTTGGTGTAAACAAGTGATTTTATAAACCCACAGCCTACAGAGCAGCCCATTTGAAGCAAGGAGTTTGAAAAAAACAAAACATTTCAACAAAATGCTCTTTTTTTAGAGCCACAAGTGACCATATTTGGATATGAAGGGAGGAGTGAGGTGGTGACATCAGAATGACTTGTGGACAAAATGTACTGAATATTTCATGATTGAAAATAATAACCTTTGGATTGAAGTCAGTTTTTTTGAGCCAGCATCTAATGTTTATTAGTGGTATTGCACTTTGCAATTGGCCTTATTTTTGAGACCTGGTTACTGCATCCATTTATTATACAGTCTGTGATCACAACACTGTGAATCCCAATGCAACCATGATGCAAAATTTAACAGTAAAATTTTCTACAACAGTTCACACCAGTCAAAACAACATAACAACTTTAAAAACACATATCTCATATAAAGTTGGCGCGTTAAGTCAACAACTTTACAGTTTCTTGATGATTGTGCTTAGATTTATGAAGCTGTTCAATAAAAAAAAAATACACTTTTATAATGTTGTGATAATTGAAATGATAATTGTCATTTGATTAAAAAATATGTAGCCTCAATCTTGTAAAGTTGAATTGAATAATTTGTGCTTAATTTGCAGGGTTGTGTTTCTTTTTTGTTAAACCAATTTTTAATTTTCTAGTACATGTAATTTAATAAACATTAGTGAAAGTTAAATGTAATTCTGTGCTTTAAAAACACAAATTATTTCACCCTGTGATCTGTTTTCCAGCCAGATGAGGATAATTTGACACAGATAATCAGTGTCTGGTGACTTCATAGCCTTCACATTACTGTGCTGAACCTGACTAAAAGTCTGTTTCCAATAAACCTATAAGTAGAATAAGTAAGGATAGGGTTTATGGCAAAGTAAGCTCATAAAAGCTGCATCTGTTATTTCTTTCAGACTGTGTTATACAACTGTTTGAACAAATATCTTAAGAAGTGCAAGTCACTGGAATTAAAACTCTGGGAGATGAATGTATTTTCAACACATTTCTACATCTGTGACTATTCAAGTTAAATTGATTAAAGATTAAAATGCGATTGTGTTGCTTGTGACATCATTTTTTCACAACTCACAAGACAAACAGAGCAGCATGGACAAGAAAGTAAAATTTGACGCAATCAAAAAATGCAGGTAGAGCACCTGACATGCTGGAAAGGTTCAAAAGGGCATTCAGTTTCTGTTGTACTGACAGTCTGTTGTTGACATGCTGGGAAAACACACTGTATTACTGACATAACAACAGACAGGTGAACCGAACTAAAATATTCCAGTTGTAGTTCATGACCTCCACTGGCATGCTGCAACAATCACAACCTCATCAAACTTTACCCTGCATCCTTTAGTCTGACCCTGGAAAAACAACAAGTTATCATGTGCCAGGAAGCTCCATCCGCTCTGCCAAGCTCTGGTGAAAGCTATGTATTTAAAGAGATGCAGGTGGTGGTACAGAGGATCCTAAAAACTGTTGCTGGAGATCTGAAGGAGAGGTGAATTAAAAGATTGCAACTCTCATTTGGTAAAATCTTCTGCTAATCCCATCAAAGAAACAAAACCTTTTCATGTAATCTTTTAATAAATACTGTGTCCTCTTTGCCAAAAAGTTGATTAATGGATCAAGAATTACCATGAACATTAAAAAAGTAAGGGAGATTAATAAAGACAGGCAACAAAGAATAACAATAATAAAGCCTGGTCACATTCAATAAGTCATGTATGAAATTATTCCATTTTATAAAGAAACTTGGTGTTAAAAAATAAGGCTGGATTATTCTATCATTTTGTCATTGCTAAGTTTGACATGAGTTTATCTGTCGATACAAAGTGGGAGGCTGGGTTAAACACTAATAACATTTTGGACTAAAGTTTGTTATTGGTCATAAAATCCTTACAATCACTCAGGCAAAGTAAATGAGTGAAGTGCCTTCATGTGGAGTTTATATGATTCGTGCTGCGATGGATGACATGTTTGATTATGGATCTGAGGATTCTGTCTGGATAACTACAATTATTATGTAGTTTCATCTTATCTTAACTGCTTTTGATTGCTGACATGGAAATTATAAAACACTAGATCTTAATGTGCTGATGTTGGAGAAAATAAAAACTATTAGAAAAATCCACAGCGCTGGAGATCATCATGCCAATAAGTGATGCTGCATGACCATAAACTGTAGACAAAAGATGGACTAAATCACCAGTATGAGAAGTGAAGCCAATGCAGAATGACCACAATGTGCAATACCACTAATGGCCACTAGATGATGGCTGCAAAAAAAAAAAATTATGTCATTTTTATTATTCGTGTCATTTCAATATTCAGTCAATACATTTTTTCGCAAGTCATTCGAGATGTCATCAGCCAAAGTCTCTTCTTCTCCTCAGTGTCATGGTGGTCCACATCTTATAACTAAGTAGATATTTCAAAGGGAGGTGTATTTGGGGGTGTGGCTGTTTGACAAGCTTGGTTTTACAGACTGCCTTGGAGGTTTCATTAGACCCGCCCCCTTGCTACTCCCCAGCTTCTTCCTGTTGTCCAAATATGGTCACTTCTGGCTCCAATGAAACCAAGGAGTCAACAGGCAAATATCAAACTACTCTCTTCAAAACACGAGTCTACAAATCAGTGGGGGGGTGTCACTATGGCTACATCCATCTTTTATATAAATGTATGTACAGTTTATGTGATATTTCATCATCTATTTTGAGAAGATACAGGAGATACTGGGATACAAAAGCATTACAAGTCACAAGTAAACAATCTAATGATATCATTGTGTGATGTTAGCTCTCAAGCAATTCCACCATATGATGAAATCATATTTTTTTGTGTAAAATAAAAGGTTGACCTAAAAAATATGCTGATCGTGTATGAAATTAAACAATTAGTCAAGCCCATGACTCAAATAAGCGCAACACAACCTCACACTGGTAACCTACTTTACACAGGTGTGTCGTACAAACACCCCAGTGGCTGAAATCCTCCCACATGCTGTGGAGTGGAGATACAGAGGGAGAGATTTCTGGAGATAAGTGAACGGACAATCTACAGCACAGGCGGTTATCAGATACGATCAGTTGGAAGCGATGTGTAATAGGCTCTAATGAATCGAACTAAATCAAATTAACCACAGGGCTTGTACAGATTGGCCCTGACTACAATAAAAACCTGTTTGTTTTAGTGTAAATGTGGGAGGCGATAACTCCAGGGCTGCTTCCTTGGAAACAAAATAATTTAAACTCTGCATTGTGCAATACCTCCACTTTGCATCGGGATCTATGATGACACACTAAAAGGGATCGCCGATGCCAAAACCATCAAACAGTTTTTATGACTTAAAAACGGAGCAGGGATGAGGAGAGAAAACCCGCTTATGCACACAGAAACTCTGCATCTTGTACAAATACACCTGGAACACGCCCAGTATACATGGCAACTGGGCCCAACAACCACTTTAAACACAACCACAGAAAAGAGGTGTTTGCAAGCTACCTAGATTCACTACACCCAGGTCAAGTCTGCTGACAATAACTGAACAGAAAAACATGAACCCACAATGTTTAGCCTGTTTGATGTTTTTTTTTAATCTTTCCCTCAATAGAGGGGAGTCTGAAAGGCAGAGTGGGGATGTTTAAGAACACGGTTTGTGGCGGTAAAAGCCACGGATAACAATAAGCGTTTTACACTGAGCAGGAATTCAGAGAACTTGAGCAGAGAAACACAGAGACAATACTTGGCTGTGAAAGAGTGACGATCACTCTAACATGCTAAATCTCTTCCTTTGTGCCCCAAAGCTTTGATCCCAAACTTCCAGTGAGCCTCTTGTTGAGTCTGTTTGCTCTTATTCGGATATATTAAGACTTTCCATTATGTGCCGACATCAGAAACAGCCTGTGGTATTTGCTCAAAGATTAGTTTACTTAAAAGCCCCAAGAAAGGTCCCAAAATCACAGGAGAAAACCTTCCATTGACAGAGATGAGAGGTAATCTGTGCATGGTTGAGTCATTTTGAGGCTGTTATAGAGTGAGTGTGTGTGTGTGTGTGTGTGTGTGTGTTTCTCAGCGTCTTTTGCAGTTAGATAAATATGTATTGAAAGTGTGGAGCTTAAAGAACATGCCACAGAGAGCATAAACTTCTTCTTTCAAACCTTGAGTTCAAAACACTGTTTACTGAGAGGTTAGAGCCAAACAACCTCTGAGGAGCTGAGGCAAACTGTCATACTTTTGTGTGTGTGTGTGTGTGTGTGTGTGTGTGTTGTATAGTTTTAAAGACATCTTTCTAAGGGTTTCTTTGGGTGATCTGTCTGTATGAATTTTGCCCACTGCCAGAGCTGTTCATCCAATGAGCATTTGAGGTTCATTTGGGTTGTTGTGGTTCCCTTAGGACTCTGTCGGGTCTATGTACATCACCGACCTTTGACCTGTACCCTTGTCACATGACTGACCCTGTCCAGTTGATTGACTATAGCCTGGGAGGTATCTGAGGTCAACAAATGACCTCATAAAGGTCAGAGTATTCACACTGAAGTTGCAGGATGGTCACACAAAGGGAATTTTGCAGAGTTAGTGTGATGTTAATGTAGACTTGTAAAAGCTGAGTGTCTAAGTACTTGTGTATTTGTGAATATGACTCCAGTAGCTTGGATTTGGATCTTGCCTTAAATAATAAATGTTGTAATTTCTTAATTAAAAAAAAAAAGAAAAAACATTTTTCCTCCAAAACCGAAGTCAAATATTTTAGCTTCATAATGTTAAAGTGTGAATTAAATAACAGTATTACTGATTAGTTGAGCATTTTGGAGTCTTTGTGTTTTCATTTGTGGCACATTTATTTGTATGGCTGTCCATGCTTGTATGAAGCAGCGTCTGACAAACTCACAGTACCAGGTCAGAACCAAATGTCTAAAAGACAGGCAGCAAATGTTGGTGAGAAAAGTAAAACAGATTTTCTTTGAAGCACAAACAACAGAACATGAAAATATCCATCCTCCCTGCTCTTTTAGTGTGTAAATTCACCATGTCAGTTTATTTGTGTTGTGCTGTGTTAAGCTAGATGTCTGGTTGCTCCCATACACAAGTGTTATTCTTTGCATCAATTTGAACTTGCTGAATACATATAATTCTTCCATAAGCTGTTTAGACTCCTCTGTGTACTGTATTATTCTTTTTTTTTTTTTTTTTTACTGAAAGTTAGTTAGTCAGTCATCTTCTATATCTGCTTTATCCAAATTGGGTTGTGGGGTCTGCTGGACTCTATCCCAGCTGGCAAAAGGTGAGAGGCAGGGTCCACCCTGGACATGCCACCAGCCAATCACAGGGCTAACACAAAGTAATAACCACTCACACTCACACCTATGGTCATTTTAGGCTCATCAGTTCACCTAACAAGCTTGTCTTTGGAACGTGGGAGTGTCCAGAGAAAACCCATTCAGAACCCAGAACCTTCGTGCTGTGAGGCTGTGCCGCCCTTTACTGAATGTGAATAGACAAAAAGTTTAAGTCTTATTCAGTGTATTCCATTTTAAACTTTTATTACTTCCACATACCTCAAATAAACTTTAAACTGATCACAAGGCCTTGAACTATTACACTAACATGTAGGTTATGGTTTTTGAATCATCACAGCATAAATTTTGTAGGGTTTTTCAGACTTTTTCTAAGTTAATAACGTCTAAAATGTGTGAAAAATTCAGCTTTTTTACTTTTATTCTTTTAGAATAAGAAAATAAGACATTAAATAATACTTTAAAAGTTTTTACCAACAATGCACTAAAGGTCATTATCATCCTGTGGTTACCATGTCCACTGTAGAAATAAATCATTTTCATTTCAACTTTGAAGCTGCTGCTATTGAACCTACTGATTATCCTCAACTGATAACAATCCACGTTTTAGTCGTTGTTACACACACAAACAAATTCTCAGACCAGCCAAGACATGAGACATTTGTGTGTCATGAAAATCATTATGAAAGCAGAGACAGGTGATGGGGGTGTGCTGTGTTAAAAGGTCAGTTCAACTCAATGTATCTGTGTGCATTTGTGCAGCTGATTGAGCAACATGTGTGTGAATGTTTGTATTTAACAGCTTGCATATGGACAGACACATAGACACATACCACAGTCATACTCACCTGTGCCATTAACTTCCCTCCCATCAGAGGCTGTTTGGAAGGAATGTGTCTCAGACGGTTTTCATCTCTCAGGACTTGACAGACTGTGTAAATACAGCCGACAGGTTGCAGGGTTCAGTTTTCCTTCAACATCTAAATAAAAGACTGCTGCTGTACATGACATTGCTACTAAAGGAGTGTAAATAGGTATTTATCATCCACTATTAGATGACTTGTATATACTGTATGGACTCTACATGTACTGCACAAAATAAGTTAAACAGTCCAAAAGCAGAGTGGTAGAAGTGATTTGGCTTTGAAACAATTTTGTTTATTGTAATTGTTAGATTTTGCATTTAAAATGTGACTCAAGCAAGCAAGCAAATTTATTTATCTAGCACAATTTATACATGAGGCAATTCACAGTGCTTTACGAAAGAATTGAAAAAAGAAAAGTTAAAACACACAAATATATTTAAATCATAATCAATAAAATATAAATAACTAGAAAAGCACTCTGAGAGCGCAGACCTCCGCCAAGCACTGTTAAGGCCAATTCATACTTTCCGCGTCCACATGTCCGCGAGGGTCCGCGTCACGTAAGTGTCATCATCGAACACGTCAGCAAGCGCTCGAGCAGACAGGCGCGGAGGCGTCCGCGTGCAGCTCAAAAAATGTGACCGCATCGCCTGGGTGTGGAGGGTGCGAGCAACTGCACGTGTGTGAAAATCAATACAAGCAACTGCACTGCACTTGCGCCACCATATCAACATGGACGCCTTCACGGAGAGACTTTGCGAGGAGAATCCTTCAAAAAATTCCTGGATGCAGACGGTGCTCCGGAGCACTTCCAAAATCTAATCATTTGAGTTATTTTGGAAACCAACAGACAAACAAACACACACACACACACACACACACACACACAAACAAACAGACAGACAGACAAACACCGGCAAAAACATAACCACCTTGGTGGAGGTAATAATCAATTAGAATAAAGTAAAAGAGAAGAGTGCAGATTGGACACAGTTGTTATATGCACAGTTGAATAAAACTGTTTTCAGCCTGAAACACTGTCAGAGTAGAGGTTTGTCTCACATCATCAGGAAGACCAATCCAGAGTTTAGCTGCATGGAGGTGAAACGCATGTTCACTGTGGTTAGTTTTGACTCAAGCTTGGAGGTGGTTTGAAACATTATAATTTACTAGAAAACTTATTAAATGTTACTTTCTTTTAAATATGAACTGCACGACAAAACATTAAAACATACTCCCCAAGTAAATAACGACACATTTTTGGCCCCCAAATGTAAACATTCGAGGTTCCACACAAAAGTCAGCATGTTGCTATGTTGCTATGCTACATTAGCATTACTCTTAAAGATGATGGGCCTCAAAATTTAAAAAGCTGTATTACTTGATATTTGTGATCAGAAAACAAGTTGTTAATACAAAGGTGACATATTACCTTATACTGTAAAGTGAAACAATATAAGACACCGATTGACATTAGCATTCAATCATGCTGTAAGTCTACGATCGCTACATACTGTTAACTCTGGTTTTAGTCTCCACCACCTCTTAAGGATTTTTCAGCAAGATCTGTCTGCTTCTTGTTGGTGGGTTGGTTTTATAAAATGTAAGGTAGTTCCAGTTGCAGCTGGAAAAAGGTTTGATGACAAAGGTGAGATTGAACCAAAACTTGCCAAAAATGAGCAAGAAAACCAAAACAATGAGCTTAGAGATACTAAAATTGTCAATACAGCTAAGAGGACTTGTAGAGCAAGGCGATCTCTGATCTTCGAGAGTCTGTCACAACACATTACATATAAAAGTTATCATCTGACCTATATCACCTGACCTAAAATGTACATACCCTCTCAGGGCCATAAATACTTGGCAACTGTGAAAAAACCTCTTGCAGTCATAATCAATGTATCTAAAGACTTATATTATATGTTACACAATACTATACTATTATATTATTAAATATTATACAAGTTATGATCCAAAATTTGACAGAACTTTGCTTTTCCTAATATAAATTCTTTTAAACACATATATAGAGGTGTAGCTTTCTATAAGTCTTTAATTTGACAACAAATTTATATCAATCAAATCCAAATATAAACATAAAACTCACAAGATTTCAGGTTCTTGTCATTTCCAGACTGATTTTATACGCTAACATCATAGTCACTTGACAAAGTGTGTAAATGACATGATCTATAGAGCACCAAGCTGCTACTTTACTCTGTCTCAGTGTGGACAGCAGCCGCTGTTTAAAGCGATCACCCACTGGTTTAAAGGTCAGCCTGTCTCTAATGCTCCATCATAATTACTGTGACAGTAACACTGCTCTTCTTACTGCTTTCAAACTGGCTGCTGATCTCTGACCTGAAGATGACCTGTGATGACCCTGATGAGCTTGTTTGCTTTACAATGCCAACATCATTCAGTCAAACTGGTCAGAATCAGCAGATGAAAACGAGAAAATTGAGAAGAAAGGAGAAAAAGGAAAAATTTAGATGATGAACACACTAAATATTTGAACTCCTTTGTCCATTTGTATGTCCAGTTTACAGCTTTCAACACAGGAAATGACAAAAGACACAGCTGTTAGGACTAACTCACTAACTTACAGCACTGTCAAGGCATTGCATGTCGTGTTTTTTCTATTTGTGTTTCTAGGTCAGCAGCATATCTCTTTTGGACAATAAAACATTTCCTCTTAAAACTTCTAAAGATGATCCCACAGGAATTCTAAACAGAGTTTTATTGGAGCATCGAGGCCTCACACAAAGCAACATGGGCTAAAAACACTGATTTACAGCATTAAAAATAAAAAGACTGGACCAGAGCTTCCTTCTTTTGTGCTTGTTTCTATTCAGTTTTTATGTAAAAGGACTTTAGAAAGACTTTTAAAAAGACTTTTAAAAGCTCATCTGAGTAATTTGTGTGTCATCCTCAGTCAGGGTTTTGTGTTGACAACCTTAAAGTCCCGATATTGTGTTTGTGTTTTAGTGTGTCAGTGTTAGAGCTGTGGCTCATGTAAATCCAGACACATTAAGACCATGAACACGTCAAAATTTGTGGTTAAAGGGAGTATGTAGCTGTGCTGAAACCTCCTCCTAACAGCTGTACCTCAGTAAGTCTTCCTTAGTCCAGAGGTTTATCTTCTTACAAAAAGGTAATTGCTCCAAATTCACCTGAACTAATGGTACAGTTATTGAATACAAAACACTCACCTCAACTGCAGATGGACGGATGCTGTTGTTTGCGCCTGCTGAAAACAATAAGCAGTGGTGCAAGGGAAGACAATAAGAAATGCATTATTAAATCTAAGAGAACTAACATGCTGTATGTACAAAGCACATGATGTAATACCAAATTACAACTTATAATTAGCACCAACTTGAAGATGTCAGACTTAGTTTTCTGCATGTTTTGCTGCAGTCTGAGCTGTGGTACCTACTTTCAGAATCACTGGTGCAAAGCCAAAATATTAAAAATAGTAGCAAAATACTGTATATCATGGTTCACACGTGTTTAAGCCCCGAACCCCAAAAATATTAGTGCCAAAGACTTGTGACTTCCACCCCCAGAGATGGTTGAACAAAAGCTGTTTGCAGGCATGAACACACACTAAAAGCCAAAACTGCAAGCAAATGACCATCAAAATATTTTCTTTTAGTTCAATATCAACTTGTAGGATTTATTTTATATTTAAATACCATTTTATCATTTGTAACATTTATGCCTTAAGTGTGTTATTTCTATTGTTTTTTGTTTTTTTTTCTGGCCTGGACTTTGGGAAACACTGATTTAAAGCAAACGAAGTGAAACCTTGTTCAAAAGCTTGTACCAACTGAGGACAAGAATGGAAAATAAGTTAAAAAAAAAAAAAACCTTTGTAAATATTATGTAATGTCTAACAAAAACTTTGTGGCTGTATGGATGATTTAACTGAAAAACTACAAAATAAAAGGGTTCAAAAATGAATATTAAAAGCTAAATATGTTTATGTATTTGTACTCCAAAAGATACAATTTTCTTACTTTTTTCAGCAATAATAACGTCCTCAGGCAGGGGTGTGTGTGTATGTGTGTGTGTGTGTGTGTGTGTGTGTGTGTACAAAGTGCAAACGGGAAGATAAGCGAATCCAGTCCGAGGCCGAGCCAGGACTCCATCCTGTGATGTAACAGCTAATGACTGTAAATGAGCTGAGTTCTTTGCTCGGGCAGATCAGTGGCTCCCAGAGGAAAAGAACCCGTGGTTCACTTTAAGTGCTGTGTTGTTATTTCTGAAGTGAATGGAGTTTGTTATCACAGCTTGGCCCCCCTCATCCCCCTCCTCCTCCCTGACTTTGCAGAGCGACAGAGCAAAACCCCTGCTGTGTTTCTCATGCTAGACACCACATGCTGACACTCACACACACATATACATACACACATACTCCTATGAGGAGGATTCATGCATGCATGCACAGTTCTGCTGCAGCATATGGACGCATGTAGAAAAATAAATGAAAGTAACCAAAATGTGTTTGAGGTTGGAGGAGCTCATGGCGTGCGACTCGCCTTCTACCGCCATGACTGTGCTTACATGTTACTTATCTAATCTGCTTATCACTCGGGCAGACAACAAAACACACAGATACACACACATGTGCGCACACAGTTTTTGGTATGTACCAAAGTAACCAGTTTTTTGGCAGGTGTTCCCCCAGTTTTCTTAATCAGGATAAGATAATCTTCATTTGAGTACACAAACACACACCCAACACATCAACTGAAGAAATATTAGTTCTATTTTATATCATGTACTTTTACTCAAGTATTGTACATAAGTACAACTTTGACAGTATTTACTAACAAGTACTCTTTTCTGAATATTTCTACTTAATATTTCCTCTGCAGATATACATTTCTTCATACTTAGAACTGATCAATGAACTGTGCATGTATAGTAATAGGAAGCAAATGATAAAACTATCAAATTATATGGAAACATTTTTAAAAAATGAAAGTTTTAAATTAAAGCAGCAATGAGTGGATTCTGAACAAATTGGGCTGTATCAGCATCACACATCATAACACAATAAACTCAACAAGTCAATACTTATGAACGTAACATGAAAAATATTTAGTTATTGTGACAGTTCTAAACATTTGTGTGGACTACGCTACAATTCTGGTTCAAAGATGAGTTGAGATTTATCTCTAACAGTCAGAAAAAGGCTCTTCACCTTTTTTGAGGTATAGACAATAACTGACTTGCGTTCAACCCTTTGTGCTTGGCTGGTTTCTGAACACACTCTGCCCTAAAAGACAACAATAACATGGACCAGCAGAGCAGGTGAGTCACAGATCCCTGTGCGTCACTTTGTTATACTCTGTTTTACTCCTGAGAGCGATCAGTCGACGGTACGCAGGAATGTCTGGCTTTGCATACCAGCCTGAGCCTGCATACGTAAGGAGGAGGCTGAGTGGAAGAACTGCTGGCGTGATGTGTGTATGTTTGTGTGTGAACATGGCAACTGTGGTGGGGTACGGTATCTATTATCTAACCAATACCAGATCAGACTATTACAGAGAAAACAGGAGACAGAAAGGAAGAGCACAGAAAGCAGCAGAAAAGCTAATTGTCAATGGTCTAAGCTGCATGTGCTGATGGGTTGGGCAGTGCATTAGAGCTGAGAGTCTTCAGCTCTGTGTTCATGCAGGGTTTCCCCACAGGAAATTGGTTAGAGGAGGCGATAAGCGTGGCTTTTCCTTGCTTGTAAAAAGTTGTTTTTTCCCTCTTGATATTGTGAGTGTAGCTCTCTTTATGACACACAAACACAGGTCTGTTCTTTAAACTTGTCTGTTGCAGTGACACCTCTGTCACTTATCACCTTATCATCATTTCAACACAGTGAGGACTAAATCTGAGTAAACACAGTATGAAGAACTTTGAGAAAATATCACAGCACAAAGCATGAAGGCAAATGAAAATACAAGATGCAAAAGAAGATGTGCAAAAGAAATAAAATATGTCGTTGAACTCTTGTTATTAAAGGGAGGTTTCAGAAACTATAAAGTCTTAACATGTTTCTTTAGCCCTGTTTCTGTCAGGTCTGCATCAGGACGCGTTAGTGTTCACACTACAAAAGATATGCGGTCACATGTGGTCCAAACCACCTCCTCATGTGGTTTGAGTGAGAGGATCTCAATGCGTTTTGTGGTCGTTCACACTTGTCCTTAGCGTTCAGCACTGTCCACTTGGTAACCTGTAACTTGATACGAATGCAAGCAGCCAAGTCTGAACAGGGCCTTTGAGTCTGCTTCCAGACATCGATATTTACAGCTATGTGTGCAACATGGTGAAGCCTTTGTTCCCGCTCACCTGAAGTCATGTGGGAAAATTGCATGTCAATAACATCACATTTCCATTTTTAATTTATATTAATGATGCACATCATGTGGTCATGACTGCAGTTACTGGATGGCACTTAGAAAAAGAAATCAAAAAATAATTGTGATATCATAATTGAGAAAAAGTACAAATTCCCTCTGATGTCAGGGTGGCTCTAATATAAAATGTTGTGGGACTGTCTGGGATAAGCCACGATGCATTTCTTAACTCAGAATTGTTAAATTCATGCTAAATTAAATCATGCCCAGAGGGCCTCGTGCACCAATAGTCTCCTAAATATCTCTTATATTTTCCATTGCTTTGGAAATTGCTTGCTCTTACTTAAGAGAAGAGCAAACATAACCAAGCACTGGTAAACCCCAATGAAATCAGTGGGTATGAATAAAATGAGGCCAAATTATTAAAACAACCAAAAATCCTTCATTTGTGAGATCCATTTTTACATGTCCACAATAGTTGAGTGTGAAGTAAAGCAGCTGTCAGGGTTGGCATTGTTGACCTATTAATCAGGTAAAAACAAAATGATTGAAGCTGATGCAAGATAACACATTATGCATTATTATCGTATCCAAAAGTGGTCATTCATGTTGTGCCATCCTGTGTGTCAACTTAAACCAACTTCCTGATGACAGGTGGATCTGAAACAGAATTGAGCTGGATACTTCACTAGACAAAAAAATCTGCACACAGTAAAACAAGAAAAATCTAAAAAGCACAAACTAAAACAGCTACAGAAATGTATCTTCTCTTAAGTAGCACCAACGTGAGACAAAGAAGGATGTTTTTGTCTTAACAAGCGTTCCACTGGTTTGAATATCCAAAGCTGAATTTAGTACTGACTGACCCAAAAATAAAGA
This sequence comes from Pseudochromis fuscus, assembly GCA_900323345.1. Taxonomy (NCBI): domain Eukaryota; kingdom Metazoa; phylum Chordata; class Actinopteri; family Pseudochromidae; genus Pseudochromis; species Pseudochromis fuscus. The sequence goes on from OOFC01005333.1 coordinate 23,767, forward strand.
TTTATGATGTGTGGTTTTTGCCCTCCAAAATATCTGATCCCACTGTGCTGCAGCAAATCTTTTGAGTGAAAAGCTCAAGGTTATTTGCCCTTCAGGGAAAATTTAGTGCAAATACCTGCAGGATTAGCACACAGTCTGTGAGCTGTGACGCAGAGACACACAATCTACAACTATGTGGAGTATGCACCTGGCCTAGACCGTATGGATCAACTGAGTGTGTTCACACCTGGGAGACGGGCTCAGGTGAGTTTGGAGCGTCTGTCAATCACAGTCCTGGTCGCCCCCGACCAGCTATCTGCCAGTTCAGATTTACTGCCCTGTTCAGGTTTAAACCTTAACTCCTGCTCTTAGATCTGTCCTATGTAAACATGCAACCACATATTCTACACACTACTATGAATGTGCGCACACAGACACCCAGGCACGCACAAACACACACTCAGATTATCTTGGATGTTTATACAGAACGACTCGAGCGCAGATCTGATAGGGCTTATCTGATCCGAGAGCACAGCTCATTAAATCAAGTGTAAGAAATTCTCACGCACCTGTGTGCTGCATGGACAACGTGTGTGTTTCTTACTACACCCAGAAAAATGACTGCAACATATTTATGTCTTTGTTTTGCAAATGACATTGTGAGCTTGTTTTTTTCTGCTCTCACACGACCACATTCCTGCACCGGGGATTCAGTCTCACACAGGATAACATGTTAACATGTTAAACAGACACCAGCAGAAACAGATTAATATTGCAACCTTACAAAAATAAGGTTAAGCTGCTTTATAGTGTTGAATGATGATAAGATAACTCTGGCATGCTGTGAGGTCTCAGTCTATCCAGTAGCACCAGTGGTGGATAATCTCCCATGTTTATTTCCTGGATTAGACGGCAGATATTAACACTTTCACAAGTTACAGTGTTTCCCTTGTAAAATTGTCAATGGAAAACACCATGAAGAAGTTCAGGAGCTGGCTTAACAGTGATGGACTGACTTTATGTTAGTACTCACTACACAATAAAGGTCTCCATATGAAGCAGGAAATTGCCATGATTTAAGACACCAAATGAGACAAAGTAATTACAATGTGACAGGTAAGAAATCATGAGTGAATTATTTAGGTGGCACACATTTAAACATATATCAGACTGACTGAGAAACTGCTTTAAGCTAATCCTCCAGCTGTCCAGATTTCTGTAAGTAACAATGATGTTTCCCTTTCTTTAAAAGGTGTGAGGAGACATAAACCTTTTAAATTATCTAAGCAAAGTGATGCAAGGATGCACAGGTAAAAATATTTCTTCTAGGGCAAAATGTATTTAAAGTAAAGTTGTATGACTCCATTTCACAAACACAGAGATGAGGGTGAAAAAAAGCAGAGTTTGAGTTTGACTCCTTTTACCTACTTTACTAGTTGCTTAACAGCTTCAGCCCAGGTTGCCAGATCTGAGTGACAAACCAAACGCAATATGAAAAGAAAATCTGCCAATCCAACAGTCCAACTGGATGACTTCTATTGCCAAATGTATTGTAATACTATGTACAAAGTAACACTGGAAATGTGTTAATTCACAGCATTTTATTAATACGGTCACAAAAATAGACAATTTACTAAATAGCAAGAAGGTTCTGGGTTTCAATCTTGGCTCAGGCCTTTCTGAGTGGAGTTTGCATGCTCACCCTTCGCCAGTGTGGGTTTCTCCAGGCACTCTGGTTTCCTCCACACAGTCCAAAGACATGTTTGCTAGGTTAACTGCTTGCTCTAAATTGACCATAGGTATGAGTGTGAGCGGTTGTCTCTCTCTGTCCAGGGTATGACCCGCTTCTGGCCCATTGTCAGCTGGGATAGGTTCCAGCCCTCCCATGACCCAACTGCATAAGACACATAGATGGATGGATGGATGGATGGATGGATGGAGGGGTGGGTGGATGGATGGATGGATGGATGGATGGATGGATGGTTTGATCTGGAGTAATTTTGGCAGAATTTGCTTATAAATAAATAATTGATATTA
>OOFC01005341.1:1203-23885 GCA_900323345.1 Pseudochromis fuscus
CCCCTCCCTCCCTGTCTCTCATGGTGATTGCCTTGCCTGCTATCTCCAGGCAGCAGTTCTGTTTGCGCAGTGTCTCTGTATGTCAAAAAAAAGAGCAGCCTGTTAATTTTATGATCTGTCACACGTCTGCCTTCTCTGCGATGGGCAGGAGGCGACTGGGCCTGGACTTCCTTATCGCTGCATTCATTCCTGTCCACCCCTGCCAGACTGGAGTCACATCACATATCTGGGAAAGCAGGACTGAATTGGTTTCCACACACTATCGAGAATAGGTCAGCTCACAGTGGAGAAGATTATTTCGATACTTTGACTTTGAATACTGTTCAAACCAGGTTGGGTAGAGCGATAGACCGCCTCAGCAATGACGGCCGCAGGCATTTATTACCGAACTTTTAACGGCGAAGAAATCGTCCAACTTTGGTTATTAAATCTCTGCATAATCTAAGTGTGTATTTGTATGCAGATGATGTTGATCGTTCGGTTGCGGCGTAATTCAATTTAACAATGGTCCAAGAAACAATTCATGGAATGTAATATCGCCTTGACAGCTATGATATCCTGTTGAGCGTCTTCATTCACTGTAGTCACTTTAGTTTCTGCTTTCAAAGAGGGCGGGGGGTTCTCAAAACAAGCTTTCATCAAAAGGAGAAATGAGAAAATGATCTACGTGACACTTTCTAAGCCTCCTGGGAAATGTTTCATAAAGCCAGACAAACTGTGCGTGTGTGTGTGTGTGTAGCTTTCACATGCATGTACGCGAGTGTGTGTTGGTGTGTATTCTCAGCAGGGAACGCTAACAGAAATTAAGATGACAAACCATGAATAACAATTTCAGAGCAATAGCGGGTCTTTATACATTCAAAGCCAAGGAAAAGCAAATTCCACAGTTAATGGAGACCTTTCCGTAACTTAAAGCATGTTTATTGGAAACTTATTACAGTGTTTGTCTTGTGCTTCCTCGAATCATTATCCAGAGAAGTCTACTGTAGGTTATAGATAGCTTTATTTACATAAGCCTATCTGCTTACATCAGCGCAGAAATAGAAATACAAGATCTTTTATAAATCCAAAAACATGGAGCACTCAAGTAACCCAAGCTTTGTAAGGATGAATTAGTAATCTTCTAATCAAATCTACAATCTTAAACAAAGACACTGTATCCGTCTCTCTGCGCTCGACAAACACAGAGCAGGTGGGCCACTTCGCTATGTAAATCTGAAGGCTGTCCGCCAAAAATTGCATACAGCCGCAGAAATTAGAAGGAGGCTTTGTCTTGGAAGAAAACACAGACATACTCAAAGCATACCGAACAGGCACTTCAAAGCTGACAGGCACACATAGAAAAACAATCTTCGCTTAAATGACTGCAGATGAAGGTTGGGGACGTGAGCGCGGCAGCACGGGAACATTTCTGGTGAACGTTAAGGTTTCTGGACGGCGGCCAGGAAGCAGCTTCTCTGGTGTAAGTGGCAACTGTGGCGCGTTGTTCTGGGTTGTGTTCGGAGCAGGATGACGCTCTCTATAGAGAATCAGATCAGAGCCTTGCGACGGCTGCCTGGGGAGCCCGGGTGATGATGTATTAGGGTTTTTTTTCTGCGATCACCAAGACAACAAAAAGACCTCCATGCCAGAAAGCGTTCCTTCTTCCTCCCACTCTCATGCACCGCTTATTGGAGGCAAAATGGAGAAAAAAAAAGCCCGGGAGGAGAGATGGGAGGAAAGATGAGAGCTCTCCCACCCGCTTCAGAATAGTTCCCACATACTGGGATTTCAGTAGGAGGACTGGGCCATGACAGTAGGTTGCCAAGTGTTTTGTTTGGAGCCATTATTACATCTCAGTTTCCCCAAAGCTGTTTAGTTGTTGGAGAGCAATGAGATGTGACTGGTAGAAGTTCAATAGAGACAGAATTATTCTCAGGTTTTCATCAGGTACTGTTGAAAGTTTGACTCCTTTCCATGCGAATGACACACTGCATTGTTCAGATGTTAATGAAAAGTACTGCAGCACGGACACAGCGTCTCCAGAGGTTTGTACCTTGGTGTAGGTTTGTGCTCTCTGAGGACTTTCTAGTAGAAGATTTCAAACTTTGAAGCTTGTATTTTGAAATTACTGGTCCAGCAGGCAATCAAACCTGTGCTATTATTGCATAAGGGTGGTATCCATGAGAAAAAGTGTCAGTTGGTTATTCCTAGCACATCCTTAGACAGGGGGCATGGAGAGAGTTGTCTGTCTGGTGCACTTCTTTAGACTCCGGACTGAGGGTGGCACACTTCACAGGCCAGATGGAAAAATATGCCAGGCAAATAGAGCAGAAATTCTATTGTTGTGGGTAATGACTTTCTGCAGGATTCATGCTGGGAATATGAAAGGCAACCCCCCCCTACCACCACACACACACACACACACACACACACACACACACACACACACACACACACACACACACACACACACACCACCACCACCACTCAGAACCCCTCTCTTCCTCTTTGTGTCTTTCCCTTTCCCCTCTAGAAGACAATGTCCACAAACTGCATTGCACACAAACAAACAGCTCAGTGCAGCATAAGTAATGCAAACATTAATAACACATGTTACACACGTGGTTAATTTATATCAGTACCTACTGTCACTAAATATAGCTTTCAGTGAGTAATAAGCAGGTGCTGTCCCACTGGGGGTGGCATTAGAGATTCTTATTATCACATTATGCCCGTGATGCACTTTTCCTGGGTCGAAGCAAACAATTAGTATCATTATGATGCTGGCTCACGATATTTCCACACTGGCTTAATTAGGACTCCAGCCACAGAGGCTACCCATCAGTGGTTTGAGCACAGACTCCCACAACAGGTGACCATCCACAAAAGAGAGACTAAATATAGGGTTTGATTCAATAGCAGAGGAGTTAATTCAGCGTCGTTTGGTCTCAGCTTCAGATAATACCTTAAATACAGTCATTACCTTTTAATACGCTCACCCTGCACACATCTTTGTTTTATTGACTTCTATGAAATAATTGTAGTCTTAATAACCAGAAACCACTCAGACAGCACTAACCTCTAACAGGTGTATTGATGCTGTAGACTGAACACTGTTGCCCTCCTGTGGTGAACTGCAACACCATCTTGTTAAAACATTCGTTATTAGAGAGTTTCTGGGATTTCAGGATTTGTTTTCTAATAGGATCCCATCCTCTGACCTGACTTGTGAAAAAACTAGTAATTTCCTCTCATAAAACTTCACTGAGATCTTTTTTTTTAGTGATGCTGCTAATAACAGCCAAGGCAGGTGGTGGGGTATAAGTTTGGATATGCTTAAGATTCCCTCATGGGTCACTGAAGTGAACTATGTCCTGTAACCTGGATTGTGTTTGTATTTCTGTTACCATGCACACACTCAGGGTCTTTGCTCCTGTTGTTTGTCTTCACACCTGACCTGGAAAAATTTCTTTTTATCTTTGCTTTACAAGTTTATTTTGAAAGAGCAAACCCCCACAGACTAATCCGGCTGTACTGATGCTATGGACCGAACATTGTTACTCTCCTGGGGTGAAATAGCAGCACTATCTTCTTAAAACATTCACCCATTTAATCATGATAAAAAAGGCCAATTGGATAATATCTTGCACAGATTGACTAAGGGACAGTTTCTTCCCCAGAGCTGTTAATACTCTGAAGTAAATTCTGTAAAAAAAACCCTCACAAAAAGCACCAAAATACAAGTGTCACCATCACAACAATGTTTACTATGTGTAATTTCCTTTCATTACTTAACTCCTTTGCAACTATCACTTTATTTTATTCTATTTTACAGATTGTAGTTCACAGTATTATATTTTCTCTATGTTGACACGCTAACTGATGTTCAATGACAATAAAGGCTTTTTATTTTCTATTCTATTTTTCTATCCTCTCCCTTAAAAATAAGCAAAAAACGCTGATATCTGTTCAGAAGTTTTCCCGATTTCTGTTGCTAACAAACAAAGAAACACAAGCAAGAACATAACCTCCTTGGCAGAGATAAAAAATAAAAGTATCTGAGAAGATAAATTGCTGAATGTAGACTAAAAAACATGTTCGTATGAGTGAGAAAAGCTGAAAAAAAACATCTGGAGGGTTTGTTGAGTGGGCCTCCCAATGTCAGATGCAACAAATAATATTAAGAATTACAGATAAAAGCCTTCAGATATACCTAAACAAACACAAGGTTGCAGAAAATAAGGGAAGAAAGCAATTACATTTACTATTCCATACACCAAAACATGAACATTTTCTACAACAGTGAATCACATCATGTTTGAAAGATGTCGTGAAACTGCATAGTTACCATGACGAACCCAGTAACACTGATCAACAAAGTGCAGAACATCTCGGCAGCATCAACTAAATATTATGGTTTTATAATCAAATTGCACAACAAGTAAATGTTGCAACATTTTAGCAGCACGTCGCCAATGAAAGGAAACACTGGCACACACATGCATATTGACTTTACACAACACTCCACTGTACACCCCAACCTTCATGACCTCCTTTCCTGTGATGAGCGAAAGAAAAAGGACCAGAGGCAAGGAGGGAAGAGGCTGTCATTACACTGGGTGGGGTGTTTCTTTTGATTTGGAAGAAATAGGTTCTGCATTAATGGAGTCATTCTCTTCCTCGTCTCCTGCTTCAAAAGAGGGGAAAAACAAAGGCAGGGGAATGATCGCCTCCAGCATTTTCCTCACATAGCCAGTGTGTGATGGCTATACATTAGACTATAGAGCTGTGGCCATGATATGGAGTAACCTGTTTTGTTATTCAAATTATATTCCTATGCCTTTTTCCTAAATCAAGTCAGTTGATAACAGTGCTAATAATGGCATGCATAACCTTGAATGGATATCAGTAAAGCAACATGTTGTAGCAATGAAATATTTACAGTGCTGCAGCCTCGGGTGTCTGGGTACCACCATAACTTGTTTCTGAAGATGGGAGAATTGCACAATTGCAAAATAACATCCTGCCTTATATGACTCACATCAATTTACAACACTACCTCAACCAAGTCAGCGCATCTCTCTCTGCTCCAGTGTGAATCTGGATACAGGAGCTTCCATATGATTCAGACACAATAGGTTTTAGACATGGGACAATTCTTTGTACTATGATCTGATACATCTGATGCACTTCTTCACATCTGTTTAAATTAGTTTTTCATTTCACTTTATTTCATGACAAAATGAAGCAGGACAACAATGTAGTTGGGATTCACTGGTCATTACACTGACAACCAGTGAATCAATTGGTTTTTCCACTACATGGTACCTACTCGACTCGGTCTGTGACGCTTTTCGATTGCTAGTATCTGGAACTTGGTAGCTGGTAGGACTTTTTTAGTACCTCCTCTGCTGCGGTTTCAAAAAAGGACCCGGCCAGGTACTAGCAGGTACTAAAATCGCTGCTCCACACTCAAACATTTGTACCCGCAAGCCGACACAGTCAGAAAAACAAGTTTCTACAATGTGAGAAAACGCACTAAATAGATCCGTTTAATGTGCAATAACAGGCTTTGGTGCAATGTTAAAATTATATCTAAAAACGTCAACTGAAAAAAACCCCTGAGGTGAAACAGCTGATGGAGGTCATGGCGAGAGCTCATATCTCCAATATCATCAGAGCAAGTTTTTAACCAGGCTCCAACTTAATAAATTAAAAAGATATTTGAAGTTAAAACAACTAAGTTCTTGCTTGAAACAATCTTCAAACTACTTTTTATGTCACCACAACAGCAGAAATCTGAAGATTACTGAAGATCAACCTTCTCCTTCACCTGACCACCAGCTACACGGAGGAGGGACTATCCTCTGTAATGGAAACACAACCAAGGCGAGCTGAGGTGAGCAGAGATGAGTCCAGTCAGCAGGTACCATACAGTGGAAAAGTGCCTAATGTTACACTAATGAAACTCTTGTTAAAGTAGCGTAATAGTCAATGTGAGAACGTCTCTGTGCTTCAATAAACCAATTAATAACTTTAATAAGTCAAATCCAGCCATTGTCTGATTCATATTACATTTATATTGATGATTTCACATCATTTGAAGCGATTACCGATTCATACTGGTTCATCTTTACACCCCTCAGAGTCAGGGTCTCTTCAGAAAACTTTGAAGTTCATAAAGTTAAAGAGACCTGAATTATTCACCAATAAATACTAAGTTTAAAAATCCCACATTTGGATAATTGTCCCTGCTGTATACAGTACACTGCTGTATACTTTGATTTAACAGCACCACAAGTCCTCTAATTGGAGAGGTTTTTTTTTTTTTTAATTCAAGGACGAGCTCTGATGATAATCAGCGCTGAAATTAGCAGAAGGCTGTCGTCGCAGGTGCCGGGCTCTCAAATGAAGAAACGAGGGCTAGCAGGGCTAACCATATTGATTAGCTGCTAGCACTCTGTGCCACACAATCAGCATTCTGCACACCACTGGAATTAGCCCACATCTGCATCTACTCCTTGGCATCGCCACATGGTCAAACCAATCATCATCACAAACCATTCAAAGTTTAGGGAGTTGACTTTGATTGCTACACTTTCGATCGCAGCCAGTCCATCAAGTTTGGAGAACGTCTTTGAGTCTTAAGTTGTCTGAGAGTTTCTGTTTCTCCATTGCTTGGAGCACTTCCTGTGTCTTTATAAATGTGGATTTTATGTTTTCAGTGAGAAACTTGTGGGTCATTTCATTAAAGTGGCACTCCTATGTCTAGCTTAGCATCTCAAGAGCTCGCTGTGTGGTATCTTTTACTTTTTACTTTTGTCGTCATTCTGGCTGCAACTCAAGATTTTTCTATTTCTTCCCAGCAAATCACTCTTAACACTTCAAGTACAGACACCCACATGTCACTACGATCCAGCTGTGTTACATTTTCTGCGGTTCTATAGGTAATTAGCCCAAACTCTGAAGCTTGACCTTTTTATACTCATATAATCTGACTCATCTCCTTATAGGAGAGGATTTCATTGAAAGAATGGACATGGGAATAAAGGACCACAGAGACAGAGAACCTTCTATGTGGGTCTGAGACAGGACAACAGAGATGTAATGAGGATCGCGATAGACATCAACCTGGAGTCATGTTACATCAGTTGGGAGGCTGGGAGAGAGAAAAAGTGCCTGAGACAAAGAACAGTGCATGAAATAACCAGGGAAAAGCAGATCCTATGCCTGACTCTGCTGGTCTGATTTATTCCCCTTTTCCTCTTGTTCGTAGCAGCACCTGAAAGATGCAAAGGAGTCCGACTGCACATCGCATGCTGTTCTTAACAACTGGGTATACAGGGATGACAGCAGCAGACGGTGTAGCAGTGAGGCTACGTGACAAGAGCTGGTGAAACATGAGATCCTGCCACCTCCCCAGTGTACAAACAAGACATGGCTGCAAGGGAAGAGTGTGTACTGTGCAACAACTCTCTCTCCCTCTCTTACCTCTTTCTTGTGTTTCCGAGCGTCTGGCCGATGCTTATCTCCTACTGTCAAGATAGCTTTCCCCATGTAGGGAGGACAAAGAAAAGAGCAAATAGGTCGACTGGGATGCATAAAGAGCTAAAAGGAAAATGTGCAAGCTTCTCAAAGTGTTAAAATACACACAGGGATGTATTTTTACATAAATGATGAGCCATATGACTAAAGGGTTACCATCATTGGACTCTGCGGCACTTTTTAGGGTCTTTTATCACAGTGTTTTGGTTTTTTAGGGCCTGTAGCTTTGCTGTTTTAGTTTAATCACACAGCTCTCATTAGCATAAAGCCTTTGTTATTGCTAATTGCCAAGCACCAAACGTTAGACAAAGACGTGGTCAGAATTTAGACTCATTTCATTATGTGACAGCAGAAACAGGGAGATCTATAGGAACCATAAAAATATCTGCATTGTGAATTCAGCTACTGAAACCATAGCATATATATTTTGTCACAGAAATGCAGTCAAATAAAAGCTCTGTCTCTAATAAAGGCCTGAGCCACAGTCAATAACAGCAAATTCAACACAGTGTGCCTGAAAATATTCAAAATTAAAGGACAGTTAAGAAAGGTTTCTGTCTACTGAAATGTTGTAATGGGCTTTTATTTTGAAATGGTTAAAGTGTTGTGGTTGTTTTAACCACAGACTGTGTGTAGAATGGAGGAAGTTTACATGACATCACCTGTTGGTTTGTGAACTAGTTTGTGAGCAACTAACTACCCCCTAAACACTCCTGTTTTTGAAGCCTTATATTTACTTAATAATGTGCAGTTTGTTTGTTTTTTCAGATGGACCACCAGATCACTGATAACAAGAGATGACTTCATATAATGACATGAGAATGACTTGTGGAAAAAATTATTTAATGTTAGCAGTTAATGTTTAAAAATGACCATTTCTGGAAACATCAGTAGTATTGCTCCTTTTTAAATTTTTGCATCGACTTCACTTTTGGTACCTCATTGCTTTGTCCATTTCTATGTACAGTCTATGGTATTACAGTTTTTCTTGATTGCTAAAACACTAAACCTGGTTTCTGTAGCACAAACACACAAACCTTTTCATCCCAGAAGCACACACACATGTCCCATAACCATAAACAGTTCACCTGTTTCCACACAGTATTCAATATTCAACACTCTGCAAAACCTGACACAAAAGTGGTCAAGTAAATCATTCATTGCACTGTGTTCATCCAGCAAACACATGCTCTCAATATACTTAACTCAAGTTATCATGACCTAAACTCAGACACAACACCTTTCTCCAGGTGAAAACACTCTTAACACACCAATCAGAATTGTGGGTCAATATATACCACAGTATAGACCATGCAGAGGTTACTAGACAACAGAGACGATGAGGACGAGGATGAGGACGAGGATGAGGACGAGGGAGAGGGAGAGGACAACAAAGACAAGTGATATCTGATGAAATCCGTGCCGCTCTGGTTCATCATGTGCTGGTACATGGAGGACAATGAAAGAAGCTGCAACTAGTCCAACCAAACTTTAGAGAGGAGTTTATCAGGGTTAAAGAGCAGTGATCCCAACATGTGCAGGTAATTGCTGTACTGTACAGAAATGTTATGTAGAGTAAAAGCCCATCTTTCATTCACACACAGTACTGTGTTTGAAGTAAAATGTGTTTTTTTATGTGTACAGAATCTTTCAGATGGATGCCACGGCTGAACCTCATGATTACATCTTTATCCATGAAGCAGGTTCAATCTCACTAAAAAAGTAGCAGCAACATCATTGGACAGCGTGAAATCACACAGGTTCAGAGCCAGAGAGGAGGCAACATCACCATGTGAGCAGCCATTAGCAATCACAGCATCCTCCACCATCAGAAGACATAATGTGTGATACTGATGAAATACTATGACCTGACCCTGACCTGAGACGAGATCATGCTGATGTTGATGCTGATAAACTTGTATATGTGCTGAATTTGGAAATACTGTGAATAAACCATAATCTGGACATTTTGTGTTGAATTAATCCCTCCAACAAACACTCATGTCGTCTGTGTTTTGACAGCTCGTGTGTGTCGTCTGAGGGTAAAAACTGATTTCGACCCAGAAGTTAGATGTTTATACTGTTGGGTGTGAGTTTTTAAAATTGTGTGTGAAGATTTGAGTACGTGGTGAATTGTTCAAGGAAATGTGTTTAAGCAACTGAGAAAAACTGTAACAGCACCAGAACAAGTCTACAACAAGACTATGCACTGAGACATGACTAATTAAACTCATGAAACAGAGATTTTCAGATAGAGGTTCAGTACAGTTTAGGTAAACAAGGGCCACTGATATTTGAGGAAACAGGGAAGGTGATTTAAAAGATGAGAGCTGCTGCAGTGACATTGCTGCAATCCCAGATCTGAGTTATTAATTTATAGCTTCTGTGTTATTATTAATAGGACTGAAGACCAGAACTGCAAAAACAAGTCCCAAGTAGAGATTGTCTTTAATCGTAGAGGTCTGACTAGCTTGTTACTTGTATATAATGAAATAATATAATTACAGGAAACACTGACTTCGAGACTCTCTTTTTTTGTCTCTTTAATGTTCAAGGTTCTTCAAACTTTCATCCCAGTGTTTCAACAGTACTATTTTAGGTCATGTTTGTAATGATGAATATGTAGATGTTCACTGTTTACTCTAATAATGCTTATGTGGTTTCATAGATGGTGGTAGGGAAATCCACAGAGGACTGGGACTAACCCCATTAGCACACTGCAGAGGCCCAGGGGAGGTCATTATGATGGAGCTGTTTGCTATCTTCATATCTGTAATTAACATATGCATCGCTGATTACTTCTTTCAGCATTTAACCTAGATCTATATTTGAACTCGTCTATAGCATTAAAAAATACAACAAAAACAAACATGGAATTCATAATGGTGCGAACACATCCCCCACATTCCTCCGACGCCGGTTTGTGTAACAGGTTGAACACAAATGCAGGATTTTCTCACCCATTTTTTATTTTTTTAACGGGATCCGGTTCCTGTTTCAGTCTGGTCTGGCTGGAAGGAGGTGTGTTTAGGTTTGAATGGCAGGAAGGTATGACAGGAACGAGTGTGGGATTGTGTGGTATCCCAGTGGTATCCCACGTCTCCACGCGAGCGCTCTGTGACGACCAGCTGCAGGATTCAGTTTACACTTGACGGCTCCGTATTTACACGAGGAGACAGCACGAATAAAGAACAATTCAATCGCAGGGCTCCACCTCTGCTTTCATTTCCCCGACACACAGAAGAAAGAGAGAGAATGAAAGGAAAGGGTGAAGAAAGAGAGGGAAGAAAATCATGTGAAAGAAATTACAGCACAGAGGAGGAATGTTTGATATACACTTGGACTGTTATGGTAGAGAGCAAAGCCAACTGTGTGTCTGTGTGTGTGTGTGTGTGATAAAACAGGTAGGAGTCTTTCATCTGAAGGGAAAATACAGGAGAAAGGGCTGATCTTCCAGTGCAATCATTCTGTTTTCACTCTGTTTTTCATGCGGAAGAACCACAAACAACAATTTCTCCCTTTAGCTACCGCATTGTCTCCATCCTTTGATAACATCATTTTGTCGGGACACAGTCACTTTGATTTGCATTCTTTTGAAAAACTCATGAATTCATTGGAGGGAACAGGTGGGGGAACCGGTCGTCTCTCTGTTTGTTCAATTGCCTTGAGTCGATTTCCAGCCAGGGTTTAATTCAGCTATCGGGAGGCGATGGGCGAATTTTCAAACAAATGCCAGCTCCTCTTATCAGGGCCCTGCCTCATCCTTCGATATGTCAATCTCTTGCCAAGTGGTTCACAGGCTGGTGAGTGCACACAAGTTTGATTTCATGGGCTGCGAGCCGAACTTCTAAATAGACAGGCGGGTAGGTTCTCTGCCCCAGTTTGTTCAGTCGTATCATTAGGTAGACAGTACAAATCCCAGCGGGTGTTTCTCGTTGCATATTTAATGCAGTGATGAGCACACTCAGATCTGCACATTCAGCTTCATACGCTGGGGGACTATTGGTTTTGTTAAAAGAGCAAGTTCAAAAACAACTGGTGTAGCTTCATAGTATTAGCTGAAAATCGTTCATGACAAATTCTGTGTTTCGTAATAAATTTCATCTTAAGCAGTAGTGTTCCCTTTATTTCTGTGCTTCCTTGTACTATTTTGTTGAAACATGTCACGGTATTATTGCTTTTTAAAAAAAAACAGGGTCTTGAAGAATATTGAAAAATGTAGGTGTAGGTATTTTATTGTGAAGGCCAGTTATGTTATTACTTTTCACAATATTCAGAATATCTGAAACTGTTTTTTCAACTTTCAAGGACATAAATCCTGTTTCAAAACTGCTAAAGGGCAATAAAAAAACAGACTTAACAATAAATGTTGCATTCATATACTTTTTATGGGCACACTTTAGCCAGCTTAAGTAAAAGTTAAAGTGATACACAGAGCCAGTGTGGAGACAGTTTTCCCAAAGGGATTCAGAGGTGCACACATGGAGGTGAGAGAAATAACTGTGCAGCAGGTGCAAAGAGAAAGTTGAAACCCTGGTTGTTTCCTCAACTGTGTACAGGAAGTCAGGGTGGATGTCACTTTGTTACTGAAGTTTGGACACAGCCTCAGCTAATGTCAGGAAAGTTTGGGGGTAAGGAGGTTAGGAAGCTATTCACCCATCCAACCACCTGAAGACGTTTCAGCTTCATTTTGAGATCTCTCAGGGTGGCAGGCAACAATTTGTATTTGCAGCTCTCAATCTGATTATTAATGGTTCTCAGTTGAGCTGAGTTAGTTGCCAAAGCATTTCTAATATTTCCTGTTACTGCTGCTGCTTGATATTACAATTCTCCCTCCAGCAAAGCTTTTATTGCAGAGCACCTGGAGTAAATTCAATGTGAAACAAGGTATAGTAGAGTTGGATGTAGCTGTAAGATCTCCACTGGGTTGTGGATCAGTGTTTGTGGCCATCTAATTGGACCATATTTGGACAAGAAGGCGGAGCTGGGGAAGTGAAGGGTGGATCTGAGTGCTTCAACTTGCCACAACCCCTAAATATGCATAATCATAAGCCTAAATATGATTTATACAACTGTGAAGTTGTCATGAACAGGGAGGTCTCTGGAGAATGACTTAGTTTGAGAGACAGACTTCATTTATACCCTGGAAGTCGCTGCTTTGTCCAGACTTAGTCTTTCAAAGCACAAAGAGAAAAGTCCACCAGAAAAGTTGCACTAAATGACAAATCCTATTATGATTTCAAAATCTACTAAACTATAATTGTTTGTGTTTCTGCACTGGCTTCATTTATCAGCCCTCGGGGTTGCTGTTTGAGAGATACACACATATTTGGTTCTGGTGGTGGTTGCTCATGTCTTCGCTCAGTATCCCCACCTCTGTCAAACAACAAAAGGTTGAAAAAAGCCTTTGTTTTTCCACAGAAGACATCAAGTGCAGGTCAAGCTGTACAGGTTATAATGACCTTTACCAGGGATGAGGCTGTCTGACCTGCTGTGCACACAAAACTGCACTTACACTGAGCTGTTCATCAGCTGAGGATCTTCATAGATAAATCCGGTTGCTTTATCGTCTTTCGTCACATGTGCAGCTGGATGGTAGTGTTAATAAAACATCATCTAAAATATGCACCATCACGCCTCCTTTTCAATCTCATGTATGCTGTGCAGTGTGTAAATAACCTGTGTGAAATACAGCAGGAGTTGTGGCTCACCATTGTTGTTTGGTAATGTAAAACAGCAAACAGTCGCCAGGGTTTCCTGCTGTTCATCATCTATGGAGCCAAGGCTCTGACAAACATAAGGTACCAGCTGGTCAGCACCCATTTCCACAGAAGTAATTTGCAAATGGTAAACGCTTTCATCTTCCCCGCCGATATGCACGCACACACGGCAGAAGTATGAAAGAGCCCGAGGCTGTTTCGATACATCCATACCAGGAAGAACAGTTTTGAAGTTATGCAGGTTTGAGATGTTAATGTTTTCCAGGTTGAGTCTGGGTGTAACAGAGGTAGCCTGAAGTGCATTGCATGCTCTGGATGATTCTGTACCTGATCCAAAGGATTCTGGTGCTCATGCAGGACTCAGGGGATGAAGGGAAGCAGGAAAGTAGGAAGGGGAGAAAAAAGATAAAGATGAATGAGTTTAGTAGGAGTTACAGACATCCAAGCTCTTAAATCTTTGGCAAAAATGTTTGAGAAAATTGAGGCCGTGCGTATCTTTTTTTTCTTCCATGCTTTAAAATTAGTTTGATAGAGGTGAAGAACTAACTTTCCTGTGCCGCAAGGATAAAAACATAACTCTTATACCAAGAGTTTCTCCACAGGTGCACAGCAGAAGTTGCATATTAACAAAAGAGACAATTGCTGACTGTTTATTGAGGGATTCAAACAGAGCTTTGGGGCACTGCAGTCTTTCATTAGAATGCTGATCCAGTCAAAATGCAGGCGTTGGAAAACACAAACTTGGTGAAGAAGGGGGAGGCTTGCCTTGTCAGGATTTTACATTGATACACCAAAGAAGAGGGCAGTCTCTCCTCTTTCCTATTCTCCCTCTCTTCCCTTTCTCTTCTCTGTCTTCCATTGTTCTGCTCCGTGGCTTCATCAGCAGTTTCCCTCCATTTGAAAGCAAAGGGATTATGCAAGAGAGGCAGCATCAAATGATAGGTAACTCACGCCCCCCCCACCTCCCCCTCCCCTCAGTGCAACCCCCTCTCTCTTGTCTTTAAGTCTCCCGACTGCTGAGCATGTAAATCTGTGAAGCCTGTAAAAAAAGAAAAACACAACTCAACAGTGGAGTCACTCTCTGACAGCGAGCGCCGTCAGCACGCACACATCCACAGGATGGATTTTGAAGTCAAGGTCAAACGTATGAACATGTACAGTAGTCCGTACAATGTGTGTGAGGAATACTGTATGTGGGCGAGCTGATACATAATGGACTGTCTTTAAGCTGCGGGATACAATTGTCAGTTTCCCTGTACAGCAGCAGTGTTGGAGTCATTGTGCGCTGAGGTTCCTGTGCATGAAAGCGGGGTTACAGTCAGCCGAGTGGTTGGTTATAACGTCCTGCACTGCTTTTCACTGTGTGGCAGCGGCAATAAAATGCAGACGACTTTTTTTCTTCCTTTTTTCCTCCTGCTTCTGTATATGTCATTGGGAAAAAATGGAATGAATTCAGTTTCATTTCCAAAGAGTCTTTATCCATTGACAATGAACTACATTTATACTGACAAGTTGTGTTAGTGGTTCATTGGCTGTCGGTGCTTTCCTACCTAACTCCCTCTGGAATGAGATTAGAAAATGTCTGAAGGGGCTCACAAATACCTGATTTCTGCAAAGAGAAAACAAATAAAAAGGTAAAAATTTTGCCTTGACAGCTTGATTACAAATTCTTTTTTTTGAGGAAAAATAGACTATTTATTTTGTATTAAACCGAAGTGTCACAAAAAAGCAGCACTCCAGCATGAGACATTTCTGCAAATGATTGTCAACACAGGATGCTCTCTGACAACATCCTCTACAAGAGTCAATCACAATGAAAACCTTTGATGCGCCGTTCTTTATTGACCTATGTCAGAACTTGTGTGGACAAAGTAAAGTTGTTGTTATTGACAGCGTGGATCTTATGTGCAGTGCCCCAGAAACTCATCTGATGCTGTCAAGCTAAAGCACATTGATTATTGGGTGTCAGTGAGTGAACTGTCTCTGAACCTTTTGTGTCTCATCTGAGGCGATGAGTCGTCTTTCCAGTCATCATGCTGTTTCTATTTTCCACAGAAACTCACACTGTCCTTTTTTACTTGATGAAATCTCTCAATCTCTGGCCTTTAAAGGATTTGGTTCGATATAGTTTCCACACCGTGAAACTTTCTGATCCTGGGACTAAAGCTGGATGCATTTCTGTCCCTCGGAGCCTTAGATCCAACAAACCCACACCTATTTTTACATTATTTTTCAGAGATGATTTAATAATTCACTCAAATAACAATCAGTTACTTTATGATTGATTTTTTTCCTGATATGGTGATAAGGATTGTCAGTCATCATCAGGCATCCACTCCCCCGACAGTACTTCCTGGCATCTGTGTGGTCTAATTAGTGACTGCTAGCATTGAGTCTATTAGCAATACAACATAGGCGCTCTTGTTGCATTGACAGACCTGTTGATTATCCCCTTGGCATGCCAATAAACCATTAAACACATTGTTTGCTCTGCCCATGCGAATAGATCCACTCTTGCATCATATGCGTGTAGCGATACATTTTGCCCCTCATTTAATAATCCTATTAAACTTTACAGTGCAATGAACACACTGTCGTCACATCCATTAGAGGCAGCGCAGGAAAACCAAGTATGCTGTAATTTGCACCACATTATCGCCTCCGCTTCATTTTACTGTTTACAGTAATGACCTACTGCGGTGGACGACTTCATACTAGGACTTATTTACCAATAAAAGTCTTGGTGCAGATGTATATTAACAAAATGTATATGCAGCTAGGTGTGTGCACACGACCATTTTTCTTTGTGAGTAAGTTAGGTGTTCACCATATTTTGCCATGAAATATGAAAGAGTCCATCCTGCCACATCGTGCGCGAAGAAACATACACTACCACGGGTGGAGCTTAATGAAATCCCTCAGCTGATTCCCGCACAGAGCCGAGTGATAAAACATCACATCCTCTTCCCATGCGTGAGTGTCACCCTGCATTACACCTCGGTGGCTGCACAGCAAACAGGCTCAAGTCATGCCTTGCGGCCCGCCAACCAATCTGCCCGGCAACATCTTATCCAAGGCATGACAGATAAGCAAAGGGGGGAGTGAGGGTGAGTGGATGAGGGGGGGGCAGGGTGTGGGTGGTCTTCAAGGCATGGACATCAAGGAGAGCAGGGTCCAGGGATGTGGGAGTGTAGAGAACAAGGGACTTCAGTAGTCACGGGGCTGATAGCGCCTGAAGCTGTCAAACCGAGCCTTGAGCTTGGGCATGATAATATACCTGATTAAAGAAATGCTTAATTATGTACTCGGGACAAGTACGGTTTCTTTTTTTATGCAGTTTTCATTTTAAAGTCCTTTTAAGTCCTTGTTACAGAGTGAATGAAAATTATTACCTTGAATACTTCCCCTGGCTCAATGCTCACTCACTTTAAATAGAAAAACATGTATTTTAATGTATATGATGAAGCCTATTCACACCACAAAGCATCTCTGTGGGATTTCTTTGGGAGTCATCACAGAGTAGGTTGTTTTTAAAACAATCATTGTACTTGGCAGGTAGTATTACTGCATCTTCTGTTTTGGACTCTCGGTTGCCCCAAATGTCAAGTGGTTGGGTCATTTGCATGAATTTGCATGTCAAAGTTAACAAAAAATTGAGCTCATTGCACCTCAAGGATTACTTCATGTGTGAATCCACTGCAACTGTATTGAAATTACTTTTTCAGCCCAAAATGTCATTTTGAGAGACTGTGAGTACTGCACAGGACACATCACCTTCATGTGGTCATGTGATGCAGCGCTGAAAAAGTGTTTAAACAAATACGTAGACTGGTTCCTGATTGAGCAGGAGCCTTTGAGCACCTGAGCAGGAGGAATCTAAATGACAGGGGGACTGGAGGGATGGGGGGCGGTCAAGGTGGAGGCTACCAGTTTGTTCAACCACGATAAGGAAAGCCAATACTGTAAGACAGAGACGGTGTATACGAGAGATAAAGACCTGTGATGACTTATTCTATAAGGGACAGACTTGGGAGGAGGGAGAATCCATGAACACACACAGATTGATTTGGGCCAGTGGGTGAAAAGCAGAGGAGGTGGAGGGGGTGATGGACGCTCATGGTGGATGTCCACATTATTGTTCTGGCAGGCCAATCTTCTCCAATCTTGGCAGTGTGTAATGGAGGCACGGGAGATACCAGGTGCTGCTCCCCTCTCTATTCGGGAAAAGGCAGGACCACACGCCAGACTGAATTGGATAAACCTTTTATTGTTTGGCCTGCACTCGGCTGGGTTACCACCGTAGGGCCCCTACTGTTTGCAAAAACCCCCAAGGACACACCGGAGGGGGGAGGGGGGGCAGAGAGAAGGAGTCAGGGGTAGAAAATGAAAAGCAGGTCAGACACTGAGGCAAAACAAGGGTGGAGAATGGGAGAAAATGAAGAGCTAAAGTGTGTGCATGTTGGGAGCTTAAGAAGAAATTGCCATGTCATATGACATAGTGTTGTCCGTTATTCCTGTGGGTGATATTAAAAACCATCTGACCGGCAAGAAGCATGTTTAAACAAACCTCGAGGCTACCCAGCCACGGAGATTATGTTGTCTCATTTTAATGAATTTTGCTGAAAATCTACACACACATGCAGGATGATAATGTCTACAATTGGAGACAATTTGGTGGAGATCAGACATGGATTATGCCTCAGTGAGTGCTGCTCAAACAGTAAAGGTAAAAAGGAAATGTAGTACACAACCTGAGGATTTTAAACATTATTACAGTTTAGTTGTTTACCTCCTGTGTTGAAAATCCAGCTGATGATCACACACAGGATTGTTTTAGAGATTTTAAGTAAATTTGCTTTAAACAGTGAATAAAGTGTCTTTGATGTAATGAACAACAATAGCTGCCAATACTACAAAGAAAAGGTTCAAGTTGTAATAGTCCACAGCTGTCCTTCAAATACAAATGTATTGTCCTCTGTAGCTTTCATGTCTCAATCAAACATGTAGATGGCTCTTAATTTGGTGATGCGCTGTTAATAACACAGTGATTACTCACTCTGTCATCAGTCTGATTGCAAGCACGTCTCGACCAACGCATTCACACCCACACTGGCACACACACACACACACACACACACACACACACACACAGGCACAGAGAAACAAAAAGACAGTGGAAGTTATTGGGGTAGGGGTTTATATGGCACACAGGGACTGGAGATCATCAGATTAATAGCCTCCTCTTCTTTTATAAAGAAAACAGTATTATTGTGTTTGGTCATCTGAGCATGACAAAACAAGGCAATACCCTGCCTGCCGCCGAGCTGATTATTGTCCATTATGTTTGTTTGGAGGACTTTGGTTCGACCCAGAAGGATTAGGACTGATTTAGAGACTGAAAAGGGGGATTTGGGGAAGTGTGTGTGCATTTGTGTGTGTGTGGACGCGTACAGAAACTGTTGCTGCAAAAGTGCGACGCAAACACTTTGACTCTTTACAACGAGGACCCAGAACAGGGAGCGCGGTGCCTCGTTGCCTGGTGACTCGGTTGCTAGCCGCGCTGACGATACAATAGGATAATGAAATCTCTTGCTGTTCCAACTCTCCAGGCTACAGCACAAACAGAGCAGGGGAAGACACACACTTCAGTTCATTGTAAACTTGCTGGATTACGACTCACTTAATAACGACTTCCCTTTGTGAGGGAACAATAGCTCAAGACATTATATGTGAAGAAAGAAGGGGAATCATTTCCACCGGCACCTCTTTGATTACCGTAAAGCATGTCGGCAGTTTGGATTGATCGCTTCAGAGCCCAAACACAGACAAAGACAAGCGGCTGTGTTAAAAAAAATAAAAATAAAACAAGGTGTACCGTCGTCATGGCGCCGCGGTGCCAGAGGCCACGGTGGAGATGGTTCACAGCATATGAGCCTCTGAAGGCCGCCTCCTCTGCGTTCTCGCCTGTCATTAGTGAAGAGGCCTTCTCCCACGGGCAGGTCACCTCCAGGAAGGTGTGAGGAGAATCTATTACAGCCACTGTCATGTTCCTTCTCGGGGACAATCATAGATCCTGACCCTTCCTCCTCCTCCTCTCCCACTGGACGGCCATCTTTTTTTACTCATCTCATCTCCCCTTTCCTTTTTTAACTCTCTTCATCTCCGCTCAACTTGCCCACACTTTTGATCCCTCACCTCCTCTCTTCATTCATTCCTTACTCTCACTTTTCTCTCACCGTTGTTTGAGATGTCTGCAAAATCTGTAGCAAACCCCCTTTTTTTTTTAGCTGTTTAGACACGGGTTTCAATCCCTTGTGGTTTGGACACCAGGAAGCCCAATTCACAGCACCAACCTGCCATCTTGACAATTACTGTGAGCGAGGAAAACAACAGCAACGAGAGAAAATACATGATTACCTTTACCTGGGTGTGCTGGCTGTACAACAGAAGGGAGACGAGATAGAGGGAGAAACAAAGATGGATAGCTGGTGGTGTTTGGGAGGGTTGAGGGGGAGGAGATACGTGTGTCTTGTGTGTGTGAATGTAAAACCACACTCGCTGTGTTTCTAATTAGCCGATGTGTTCATTAGCTCCATCAAGAGATTAGACCTTCAGTCAGTCAGGGCGGCAGACTGCGACGTGTCTGTTAACGTTTCTCTCACTTCTGATGATGTGTTTAACTTGTATGAAAAGCCACGAATGTTCCTGTGATCACTGTTACCACTTCACTGATTTCTCTGCCTACAGTTCTATTAAAAGAAATATAAAGTCAAGGCTTTAAAAAAATCATTGTTTCCCTCTATTAACTTCTCTAAAGTCACCTTAGTGGCTTCTCTCTTATTTTCATTAACGCCGCTGCATTGTTTCCTTCCCACACATCATTCATAACCTTGACGAACGAGGGAGAAAGAGGAGACTCCTACCACTTAAATTCAAAAGAGGGATGTTTCAATAGCATTGGAGAGGAAGAAAAAAAGTGACGTGGCCCTCGTGTATCCATGGTTACCTTGGCTTTATTGCTGTTTGTCTTGGGCAGCAGATGCAATAAAAGTGCTGGGAGAGAAATGACTGGGCAAGGGGTGTAATTGCAGAAGAAGGCAGCAACACACAGGTGTTGTGAGGGTATCGGGAGGCGGGAATTGACCTGAAACCCTCTCCCTCCCATTTCAAAGCGATCTGGTTTACAAGGGTCTCATTAGCAGTGATTGGAAAGCGCCCCCCTGAATGTGTGCGTACATCATATTTTTAGTTTTCCAATTAAGATCGCGAGCTTCAGGACTCTCAGGTATGCTATTAAAAAAAAGGCCAAATGGAAAATTAAGTGTCTCTCGTAGCGGGGTGGATCCGGCCTGGCCTCATTTACAAGAATAATGAAATATGGAGGTGGCAACTCCTGCGAAGGAGGAGGAGAGGAGGAAAAATGAAAGGCAGAGGATGATGGAAAATGCCGATCCAGAATCTGTGAGGAGGGAGGTGTCTTGCACAGTTGGACATTTACTCCACTCTTTGGCTGTGGACAAAAAAAAGGAAGTATCATCGGCACCTTCTGTCACCTTCTTTCTTATTCCTCGTCGTTCCTTCACATAATCGAACCTCCACCGAGGGGCCCGAGTGTTAAATGAAATAAAGACAGGGATACATTCCCACCTCTGGGGTCCTGGTGGGGCAGCTGCAAGGAAGAGGGAGGCACATTATCTCCTGTGGTGTGGACACCTCAGATAGATGGCCTGCTGGGGCTTCACAAAAGTAGCTGACACACACACACACACACATACACTCGGAGGCTGGAGCTGAGGAGGATTGAACACTTAGGTGTTGTTTCCCACTGAAATGACACTGTTTAGAAGAGACAATTGGAGAAAATTGAAGTGAGAGGAAGGTCTATGCAGGTTGCAGGAGAGAGATCAAAGGGTCCAGCAAAACCCTCCTATACTTTCACTTTCTGCAACGTTATATAGAAATTGTGGAGGATCCAGCCAAAGTGCCACCTCCTCCGACTACACACACATATATCCACATGTGTTCCTGAGGTTAAACTCCTGATATATTGTCCTCATGATGTGTTACTTCTGAGCTGTACGGTGCTGAGCGTTTGTGAGGATTTCTCTCCAGCTGCTGCATGTCATTGACATTTCCAGCCTTCTGCCAACAGGGATATGAAAGGAGAAAATGAACTGGAACACAAGTAGAAAGTCAACACAGATTTACAGATTAATTAACACATCAGTACTTAAAAAATAACTCAACTGTCACTGCTGACTGTTCGCTTGCTATTGTCCTGAAGCTGCCTCATCAGGGAGAGTGTTGCCTTTAGGGAAGGACGCCCATGGGACCCCCAGGAGAAAGCATGATGATGACACACACTGCTCATGGTAGTGGCACAGCCCTCCCGGGGGCCATAACTTCCTGATGTCACACCAACACTGACAAGCCGTCTAATTGTTCGGTTTGTTGTCTTGTCTTGAACTGTTACAGTTTTAATTAAACAAGGTTGGACGGCGGTTTAGCAGCATTATTGTTAAACTAATGCGGTGAGAAAATAATGTCTGAAACCACTGTTAATGTAGTCTACTGAACAGCTGCCCTTCACACACCATCCCCAAGTTCCTGTAATAAACACACGGAGATGTTTCATGCATAATATTACTCTGTACAATTCGTAGCAACCAGTAAATAAGATACAGTAAGTCTATACTATATTCTCTAAAATATAGATACTGTATTTTCCGGACTATAAGGTGCTACTTTTTGAACCCTGTGGTTTAAACACCGGTGTGGCTCATGTATCGGAGACATGAAGCTCGTTGGCTTTTTACAAGCTAGCAAGCTCCGTGCCGCCGATACATTTAGCCTCGTCACATCAGACCCGGTCAGAGTGGACCACATGAAACTGTTCGAATAAATTCAATAGCAGCTTATAGACAGGTGCGCTCAATAGTCCGGAAAATACGGTACACTGATTTTTTTATATACTTTTGAAAAGAAGAAAAATGTTTATAAAATTCCTAAAAAATAACTTTGAATTTACATGTCTAATGGAAAATAATGTGGAACAATGCATTCGTGTGAAAAACCATAAAACGTCCATTTCAAGTGTCATTTTTCCAAGAAAGATTTGAATTGAAATATTTTTACATAAATGTGTTGACAGATATCTGGTGTTTTTATGTAGATTTTTCTTATAACAAAAGCAGTTGAATAAATGTATTTTTAAAGGGTTTGTTGTTCTCACATGGATAAATATCTTTTATAAAACATAAAAAAGCCAAAAAATGACACTGGATTTCTTATAAAATTGAAATAAAATTAAAACTGTATTGTAATTATGGACAATTGTCTGTATTCATCTGAATTCTCATGAGGTGAGAATTTTTTTTCAAACTATTCTAGGGTGCCCCAACTGCCAGAAAATTAATATTTTATTATTTATTTTCA
>OOFC01005347.1:4927-21834 GCA_900323345.1 Pseudochromis fuscus
GGGAAGAAGAAGAGGAGGAGGAGGAGGAGGAGGAGGAGGAGGGCGCGTCGGGCTGGGAAAGAGCATCCTCCCTCCCGGCTTCCTCACCACCCACAAACACACACCCTTAGGAAAACAGGAGCTGAGAAATCTTAGAAAATTACTGCGGTGCTTTAAAAGTGTTTTAACAAAATACCCTCCTGCAGTAACGCAACGTGAGGTTAAAAAACTCACAGAAGTACGTTAGGGTGGAGATAAACTCATCTCTGGGTTCCACACACACATACAATTACAAAGGGAAGCTGTAGGAATAGTGCAGAGGTACACACACTGACACCCAGGACCCCCCAGCACACCGCCGCACCATGGATCTCCCACCAATCAGAGGTAAGCATAAATTCATCCTGTCGCCATCCGATCCGCTGCTGAACTATTGATGATTTGTGACCTTGGAACGACACACGTCCATTTGGATTTTTGAAGAAATGAGGAATTAATCTAAAGGCTTGTTGTAGGTTTGCAAACAGCCTCTGAATCTTGAAGTATAATGAGAAGTGTATTTTGTTTGAACTATTGCAGCAAGAAAACAGTCGAGCCTGCAGAGTTTGAACTGGTTATTTCAGAAAGGATTGTAAACGATGGCTGGAAAGTTCTTACAAAGACAATTCAACTGTGTGCAATAGGCTTTAGATGAGGTGTAAGTTGGGACAATATGAAAACCAGATGCAGACAGAGGTGATGTTTTCATAAATATTCATTTAAACTCACAATGCTTTGCATCTACACAAGTTTGTAGCATGTGGACTTTCAGTTGTTTTGAGATCCAGAGATTACAACACAAGAAGCAAGAATTTGTTTCACTGCTGAAGCTGAAATTATTTAAAAAGTTTCACCAACAATTAAATAAAAAGTGAAAATGTCGCCGCTCTAGTGGCAGCTTCTCACAGCTCCCAGTAACGTCCCATAAAAGATAAAAAGGGGAAATGTGTAGAGTGTTGAGCAGATGAATCCAGCTTAGAAATAAAAGTTTTTTGTTACTGGTTTGACTTCTGGTACCAGGAGCTGGAACCAGCTCCAGAAACTGGTGTGACCAGGAAGAGGAGGCTCCTCCTGAACATCTGTGTCTTATTCACCGGTTGATCGCTGCTTCTTCAGGTGGACTGGAAATCAAAGTTTACTGAAACAGATTGTTGTCCTGCAGTGTGAGTTGTGGCCTGTAGGAGGGTAAAGCAGCTTCACTGTCACCTCCTTGTTCAAGTTGTTTCTCTGACATCATGTAGCTGCACAGTAACTTCTGCAGCAGGTTCACTGTGGATCTCATCTCTGAACGATCCCATCAGATGGATCAGAGAGAAACAGTCGTATTAACCGATTGTTTGGCTGCATGTTAACATTAGCAGTGTGTGTGTGTGTGTGTGTGTGTGAGTGTGTGTGTGTGTGTGTGTGTGTGTGTGAATGGATAAAAAAGGCAACACAACTTGTAAAGGGCTTCGTAGACCTGAGCGAAGGTAAAAAAGCGACATGTAAGTGCAGTCCATTAACCATTTGTAGGCCAGTTGAGAAGACTATATCTGCACCTCACAAATCATCAGTTTGTATTTTTTTCTTTGATCTGTACAAAAATGTAAAAATGTAAATTCGTCATGGCACACCATTCATGTGTTTGACCTATCACTTCCTGGGGAATTGTCGTCACGGTGACATTGCCAGGCAACCAGTTGAGACTCCAACTGGTTTGGCAGCTTTCTAAAATCACAGGTTGACTGATGTGTAGATTATCTTTTTTATTGTAAATTCAAAACACTAAACACATGGAGTTTTAGGATATAACTGTTAAAACTGTACACTTTGAGAATTTTGAACAACAGTGCATAAGCTCCACATATTTATGTATGGAAGAATTTTTTTAAAAAATTTGATTTATGAACAGTTGTAAGACCCCGCACTCAAAAACCTTCACACAAAGCTGTTTTCTGCATCAGTGAGAAATAAAGGGAGAGAGAACTGTCCAAACTGATATCTCACCTTATCCACAAATATCCAATAAAACTGTGGCTGCATTAACATAAGTCTAAGGTAATGGGACTGCTGGGAGGAGTCACTGCATTTAAGTGTCCACACTGATAACCCAGCACAGTCACGGCCACTCACTAAACCCAGTTTTCTATCAATAATAAATGACATTTATGGAAATATGGGAAATCAAGAGCTGGTGTTCATTGTTTTTATAATGACAGTACAGTGGGTCTATGTGTATGCATCCAGGAAAACTTTCAAAATATAGAAGCAGTTGGAGCTTTTTCATTTCTTTCAGTCACTCAGTGTCCTCAGTGATAATTATACACCCTCATGGACATGCATGCAGCACGAATGAGAGTGAATATGACTGGATGTTTATAGGAATGAGAGAATAAGGCATTGTAACCTAATAGTGTTTGCTCAGTGATTAGGCATCCATATTTATAATTTACCACATCCATGGACTTCAGCGAAACCTGTATCTGTATCAACATGACAGGAAGTCATTTGGGAATCAGCAGAGGATATCTATTGTGTCAGGCTGTTACAGTCTGAAAAGAATGGGGCTTGGCTCAATGAATAGGTTTTCATATTCATAATTGGCTATGCCCTGTGTCTCTGTGTAGTTTTCTTTGCATGCTTATCACAATAACACAGAGTGATAATCGTTTGTTATCTCAATCCCCAAAACTCTCATTTCAACAGAGGTTATTAGAGAGTGAAATAGCTAGCCATATAGCCCCTCACTATATTCCACGCACACACCCGCTCTCAGACAGAGTATGAAATAAGAGGCCTCTCAACTATTTAATAACCCAATTTACAGATGATGATGAAAACATATTCCCACTTACCTTTTCATCTAAAACGTGTTATGTTAAACTCAAGTAGTTTGAAATTATACAAAAAAAGGTGGGAACATCAATATTAATAAACAAGCCCCTGGGCTGATACATCAACAGTGTCCTCTTGTGGTGGCAGGGTTTTAGAAGATGTCCTGTCTGTTTGCTGAGTCCAACTGTCCCAGATTTGTGTTGCTTTGCCAGGATGCCTTGACATCTGCCAGAGACAATTGTGGCCAGCTGTCTCAAAAGGTGGCAGCAATGCGGCATGATTTGCAAGGAATTTGGGGTTGGAGAAGTGGTGGATGAAAATTTGGTTTCCAACAATCGGACGGTATACCATTAGGACGTATTTATTCTTATGTCCATCAGGAAAATGGGAATGCCAGCTTCGCTTTGCACAACTTCTACCAGTTTTATTATAAAACAATAAAAAAAAATACTGTATTACTCCTTCTTAGACAATGTGTTGTGTTCACTTCACTGGCATCTGAACTCTTACTCGACAACTCAGGGCTGCTCCATCTTGACCTTTTGTTTTAGAGCAATAAACAGTTGCAGTTAAATCACCATTTTTAAAAAAAAAAAATAAAAATTTCAAGTGTTTTGCAAGTGCGACTATGTCAAATGCTGGTCATAATCCAGCACATTTCTTCTGACTCTGCCTGCTCCCTGCATCTATCACCATGAAGTATCAAACTATTTCTGTCTCGCTTTCTCAATACCTCTTTAACACATGTTTCTGCCTGACTTCCTAAGACTTTCCTCTCCTGCTTCTTACTCTAACTATTTCTCTCGATCTTCAGTGGTGATTTCAGAGATGTTTCTGTGTGTGTGTGTGTGTGTGAGTGTGTGTGTGTGTGTGTGTGGGCTGCTACCCAAGCCATCCCAAATGACCTTGCATCCTCATTATTCTTTGCAGCCAGGCACTTCAAAGCAAGCTGTGGGACGGCAGAGCAGAAATGACGAAGTGGTGTCTGATCTCACACTGATTCCTGCTCGGGCTGGAACATACATACGTGCGAGCCTGTTCGAGCCGATACAGGCAACATTATTACGAGGGGAGGAAGAAGAGAGCCTTTAAAGTCATCCTCAAAAGCGGGCGCTGTGTTTCCAGCAATGTAAATAATTCATAACATCTTGCAACACACTTTCTAATATCACTCAGTGGTAATTCAGTGGGCTACCCCATGTTTTTCCCACCATGACTCCAGCAGTCTCTCAAAGTGAAGGAACAAATACGATCCTGCTTGAAATGCCTGGTGGTCTGCAGGAATGAAGTGATTCATAAATGAGGGATGGGACTGGGAGATGATTTCAGTAAAAGGGTTAATGGCTTAGAGGGTGCTTCTGGTCCTGATAGGTGTAAAAGATGTGGGCACAGTCCTCATTTAGCAAATAGTCATTCGTGGCTCTTTAATACTACTGCTGTGGCATTTCCCCTGGCATCCAGCAGAGATTTTATGAGCTGAGGTTCTTATTCAACAGCGACACTGGAGATAAAACTCGTATCTTCTCCCCTCCTCCCCACCACCCCATTTTCTTTTACACTATATTTCCTTTGCTTACTCTATCTGCCTCGCCGTTACCCCCTCTCTCATTCTGACAGGCATGACACAGAAGTAGTAAGCCCCACTTCCCTGCACTGGCTGGTTGTGGGCTGTGCTGCTGAGTGGCTGGCACATCACAGCACCTCTGCCTCGGGAGATAAAGCCATTTGAATTGTATTCCTCAGCCCACAGAGAGCTACACTGGATATTATCATCAAATGGGCAGCAGCACGAAGAGTCTGACACACCAGTTAAGTTTGAC
This sequence comes from Pseudochromis fuscus, assembly GCA_900323345.1. Taxonomy (NCBI): domain Eukaryota; kingdom Metazoa; phylum Chordata; class Actinopteri; family Pseudochromidae; genus Pseudochromis; species Pseudochromis fuscus. Next base: position 9,580 of record OOFC01005347.1, read on the forward strand.
GTCTAATGTAAATTGAAGAGTCGACATTTTTAAAGTGTACGGGTATGAGGAGTGTGTCTCGTTTGTGAGAGGGCATGTGAGTGGGTAGCAGGGGCACGGCTGTTGCAGTTGCAGAGTTTGTCCATGTTGCAATGCAAGAGTTTCTGTGTTTCAGGGGATGTATAAAATAGGCCAATCCGCTTTCCCGTGTTTCCTGCAGTTCTTATCAGGTAATTACCGATTCATCCATGAAATACCAACATGCTGCTGGTACACTGGTGATGGTGGAAAGGCGACACAGGTCATCTTGTAATTATGACTTCTTCCTTCTGCCTTTATTGTCTCTGCATAATCAGCTCCATCAGGGCTGAAATAATTGATTCCCCATTTATGCTAATGCTATGGATCTGGAGCATAGAGGAGCAAATACTCAGCCATGTTGTCTTTCGAGCCTGACATTTAAAACGAAATGAGGAAAGTGTTAGATTCCAGTCAGATAGCGGGATGTTTTTGCTGCGGCCCTAGTGACAGCCTCGAGTATAGAGGCACCAGGTTGCACTTGTTCTAACCAGAGCAGACACTGCACAAGAACGAGACCTTCAGATGTATTTCATCACTGCCTGTTTAGGGACCTTTACTATTGTGTATCAACTGATGGAGGTAAATTAGATCGCACTCATGCATGCAGAGTCTTACCAATTAATCCCCCCACCAACCAGGCTGTGTGCGGCTCTAAACACAGACTCACATAGACAAAACAGATCCAAACAGGCTTGCCTGCTCACCCACAGAGACACATATGGGCAGATTTGAAGAAAGGCACATTTGCATGCACACCTACCTAACAAGCAATCCCGTGCAAAAACACACACAGTCATACAGTTTCATTCTGTCTGTGAGGAAGATTCCTTATACCTAAATAACTGAAGTCAAGGGGTGATGTGGTGCAACTTTGAAGACAATACACATCTCACTCTTATTGTTATTTTTTTTAGACTGTACTGTGCATTGCCAGTCACGCTGAAAGTGTAATACTTTTGACAATTTCTGCCCTCTAAAATGTGCTGTGTCTTGTTCCCATTATGTCCGTTCAGTCATTTTGTGTCAATCAAATGCTGCCATAAGTCAATATCTCATTTTTGAGAGCAATTTATTTGTAAATATTTTTTAATTAACCTGCCTCCTATCTGGCTCCTCTGAGAAAACTCCTTGTCAAAATGCCAAATTACATTCCACAGACCCTTTTCATCCAAAAGCAATGTCACAAAAATGTCTGACAAAGGCTTCATAAAAACACATCAGATCATAGCCTCACAACTACCTCTGAATCCCTTAGTTCTTTAATGTCAATCACCTGTCAGGTCATGGCTGATAGGCTGCCAGCAGCCCAGCAGGCTGCCTGTGGCAGGAAAAGGTAGCACTCACTCATGGGAATTCAAGTTTTCCAGTTGCTATGCATGATATGAGTAAATCACTTGCATGCCCAGTGCCATCTCCATGGAAAGTAATTTGAGTATAAAGGGTAATAAATATAGCAAAAAATATATCTTTTATACATCAAGTTGAAAAATGTAAAGAAGACTGTAAACACATCTTAGTAGTGCACTCAATATCATGCTTTGCCACACCAACCACCAAATCTCACTGTGCCAAATGGGCACTTAGCAGTGGGCCAGTTAACAAAACCTGCAAACCCAGGAGCTTCTGCCATATTGTTCTCTGGACAGCACAACCCCCTGAGAAAACCCCTCGAACAAAGGCAACACGGTGGAGAGGAAGACCATGACGGCTCTATCTCATCCTTCCCTGCCACTCACACAGCACACACATCAATCACAGCCCGTCGGCCTCACATCCAAGCAGCTCCTTGGATGCAATTTGTCACAGGTCCTTAGGCGCTGACATGCTTCTAAAAAGCTCAACTAATCTGCCTAAGATAACAGTCTTAGATTTCCTTGGTGGGTGTTAATCAAAACGATCTGCTCTGTGTCCAAGAAATGACCACTGGTCGCTATGAGGATGGACATAATTAAGCTCGTTGTTAAGCTAATGTGAATGGATGAGCACAGAGACTTGAATTACTTTTGACACTTTGAATAAAATGTTCCTTTTTCAAAAAAAGAGTGATATTAAGTTGGGCTTTGCTCGGGGGAATAATTCATGAGCGCTCTATTTTCTGTCTTCTCAGTCAAAGCAGTTAAAAAAAAAAGGCCCAAAAAGATAACGCAAAGGAAAAAAGTAAGTGAAAAATTTAAATCTGAATTTTGATTCTACTTCAACATTTTGACTTAAATATTCTCTCTCATTCTCAAACTCACCTTTAGGATGAACCTTTTTCAATCCAGCAACAGATTAGTCATGAATAGAAGTCTACATTATTCAGTGACTGCTGCTATATTCACCAGTCAACTGCTGCTGCCTGCACGGTGAAAGGATACTCCAGCAAGGAGGATACATGTCCCCCCTTCAAGAGCAATTGCCATTCTCAGTGAGCCCTCCATGGGAGCAAGCTGCTGAGAGGTGGGTGTGATGGGCCAATTTAATGCTCCATTATGCAAATTGATCATCTCAATTGACCATCACTCTGGTAATAGGACGGGCTGACTGGGTGCTGGGGATGGTGCAGGGTGTCTTTTAAAATCTTTAGAAAAACATTACACCAAAGCACCAGGCGCTAAAAATAAAGCAAGGTGAGTAAAAACAGAACGAAATGCATCACGATTTTCCCCAATGAGGCGTGACGGAGATGAGTGACAGGAAGTTAATGGCTGCCGTGGTGACCTCTCTAACAACCAGTCGCATTTAAAAGTCACTTGTTTTGTCTTTCTTCAGGGAGAAATCCGGACGTAAAAATGACATACAGCCTCTTGGTGATGAGTTTCAGCTTAATAACATTTTTCACACTGTTTTTTTTCTAATTTTTTTTCTCGATTTTTCCACATCGACTCCTTTATTGGTAATTCCATGATTTCAAATAGATTAGAGGAGCAGAGCAAGGATATTTGCTTTCATTTCAATCTTCCTTGGAGTTGATTTTCCACAAATTGTAGTGAATATAAATTGAGTTAGATATTCTTTATTTAATGAGGAGATTCTCCGCGAGCGTATCCCCTTGTGACCCTGCGAAGAATCACACGACACACTTGAGTTTCCCTCAGAATGGACAGGGCACAGGAAAGTCAGAGTATGGGCGAATTAATTTTGTCAGTGCCTAATTGCATTTATTGGCCATGCCTGGCACCTCCTAATCCTGGATTATGATGATGCATTAACAGCTGTGACTGGCTGTTTACAAGGCATTTATTAGCCGGTGTCAACATAACGAGACAAATTCCACCTATCACATTAATCACCCCACTGCCAGGACTATGTCACTGCCAAGAGTAGAGCTGGATGACGCAAAGGCCAAGGCTGCGTCGAAGCTGCTTCCCATTTTCTTGCATTAGCCATTGTTACACGCCGATCAGATTACCTCTTCAGTAACTGTCAGCCCAGCCGTGAGGTGGTGATGTGAAACTTGAAGTGAATAAAGAGCGTGGATCGACGAGGGGGGGGGGCTGAAGATAACAGGAGAGGAATTGTGGGATCAAATGCACGGTTCAGCGCGTCAAACCACAAAAACAATTTTCCCCACATAATGCTTCTAATTGAAGTCAGGTCACTTAATTACAGTCTGAGTATTGTTTACTGTGAACCCATCTCTTCTTCCTTTCATTCTATCCATCTGTCCGTTTCCCCTCCACATTTTTATTTTCTCTCTTCGGCCACGGGTGCAGACGACAAAATCCAAAAGCAGAGCACATGTGGCGTGTGAAATTATCTCAAATGCGTCAAGCAATATAGAAGCGGGTTCATGGTTTCATTAATTATGATTCATAATTGATGAAAGGCTGATTGAGTCTGAAGCATCTTCACTGTTCTGTTAACATCAAAAGAATATAAACAGCACTGGCACTGAAATAATTGCATGTTACAATATGTCTAATTATACTAAATTATGCTTCATACAGAGTTGTGCGTGGTGTTGGAGCAGGAGGGATATTGATTTCTTTCCTTTCCAAGTGGTCCCCAAAAGTGATGCACGGCAATTAAACAAGAGTTTGCGCAACAGACCTGACAAAACTATTTGAGAAATGACACCGGAGACTGTCCCGCTGGCCTGGTCTAAATGGAAGCAGGGCTTTAGATATTGCATTTTGTTCAGTCGCAGAGGAATCATCAGGTGAGATCGCCTCCCGCCCTGTAAACACTTTATCTGTGGAATTCTCTGATTCCATTTGAAGAACAGCGTCTGCTTTCAGACTTCGTGCCAACATCACTCCTCCAATTGTCTGGCCTGTCATGATCTGCCCGACTTGACACATTGATATTGTCAGCGAGGAATGTTGAAGATCACCTGCAAAGTATTGTGGATGTCTCCGCTCAGAAACATGCTTCTGTTAGAAGAGCGGATCTTTGACAAACCTCACACCAAAACCTTTTTTTTTATATAGTGAGTATAAAATGAAAAAAAGCTTAAAATGATTAGTTTACAAAACTCTATTAATATGAATGGTTTTCAAACTATTCGCACCGGTAGATGGCATAAAAGGCTTTATTGCACTCACGCAATCAAAACTGATGATCCAGTGGAACTTGTCCCATCCTGCATTTTATTACTGCTAAACACTAGATTTATTACTTTCAAATTTTACACATCATATCATGCTTTGTAGATTGCTTTTACAAGAAGTCGTGAGACTGGATTGTAAAATGCATGCTCTCTGGCTCCCAAAATGAATGTGCTTTAGTGATAAGGACCGGATGAGAGAACAGGAGATACGGCACAATGCAGTGGCACATCTCCCAGCACGAGCTGTTTCACTGTGCAGTAGTCTGCGTTATATAATTCTGATGGGGTTCTCTGGCACCTTACAGTTCACCTACCACAAGTCTGAACACAGGGCAACCTCTCTCTTTGTGTGTTAGACTGGTGTATGTGCAGAAACAGACAGACAAGCAGGCATGCATATTGCATAAATAACATCGTTTTGCAAACAGTCCAACAGCTGACTTTGGCTTGGCGCGAGGGACAAATACATGTCAACCCCTGATTAATGCTGAATCATGATATTGAGATGGGAACAGTGGGTGGAGTGAGCCAATGTCCACCAGCCTCCAACTCTTCACCCTCACCCAACCCCTTTTCTGTGGACCAGCTCCCTGCCATCTGTCAGTACTGGAAAGCCCTGGTGGCTTGCAGCAGGTTTTTCCAAACCTACATACATGGCTGGCTTTCTCTGTCAGAGACTCTGCTATGCATGAACCTCCAGCCGTAACCAGCCACTGGGCAGGAACACCGTGTAAGTCAAGCCAAAACCTCATTGACACCCATGAAAAATCTCTCTTAGTAGTGTTATTGACCCAGGACATAATCAGATGGTGGGTTGACCATTGGCCAGAAAGGGACACAGTAAAGTTAAGAAAACATTACCGCCAATGAAGCCACTTTAATGTAATTGAATGTTGTTTACCTAAGTGCTGTTTAATTGCCTGACTCCTCTCTGAATCTTTCATGCAACCCTGTGCTGCAAATAAACATAGCACAGCGTTGGCAATGTCTCCTTATTAGTTATTCATGGCTTCATTTGCTTCATATCTCCCTTCATTCTTTCTGAGCAACTCTGAGAGCTAGCAAAAAGTACATCCTCAGCTGAAACCTGTGAGCAGCGACTGCTCCTGCGCTATCTGTAAGAAGAAAAGAGGCTTCCATCATGAAAAAATGATTTTGATGAAGTAAACAGAACTCAAACAGCAAAGAAAAGATGCCTCACGAAGAACAAATAACAATCTGTGTTTGTAGAAGCTGTCTTTTTTCATGCAATATCAAACTTCTGGCCCCAGCTTTTTATCATATGAATTTAATGATGAAGGTTCAGGAATCATTTCCTTTAACAGCAAAGAGGCTAAATCAAAAAATGCCTCCCTCGCCTCTGCTAGCTTATCTGTCCCGGCCCCTAGTCTTAATAAACCTTGTGTGGAGCTCATAAATCAAATGCATGTCCGCCTTACAGATACATGATGATTAAAACAATGTATGATTAAAAAATCGTGTCCAGTTCATCTCCAGTGTACTCAATTAAATAAACCTATCTTGCCCGAGTTATAAAGAAGTTGCCTCAGCGATGTCATGTCACCCCTGTCAAAATTCGGCCAAAGGAAGTGAGAGCAAAGAAAAGACTCCAGCTGAAATGGCTACTGGCATGGCTTCAGGGTCATACGCCAGCTGTGACAGCGACCTCCAAGGGTCTTTCATTTTGACCGAGGGGGTGGACAAAGGCGATTCCAGAGCAGCCTGGCAGTTGTTAAATGTTATCATCATAAGAACTAACTGCATCTTGAAGCTTAAAGCCTTTTCTTCGCCCTCAATAATGACATTTATCTGTCAGCAACATGCGGCCTCCTACTTTCTGCATGTTAACAAGCCTGATATTTAGAGCTGCAATATCATCTCATCTCATTATCTCATTATCTGCAATTATGAGATGTTTTGTGTCAGTGTTACTGGACTGGTCTTTTAAAATCCGAGCGATAGTTCTGTTAGAAAAAAAACTAAATGTATGCTATGACTAAACAAAGAACTTCAGGACCTGAACTTATAATTAAAACTTTTTTTTTTTTTAAAATAATGTTCACATAAGACTATCACAGCCCGATCTTCATTAAGAACAGCAGACATAGATCTATTTTTACCTACTTTGCATGAACCTAATCTTCTTATCTACCTGTATGATTTCAGCAGGGACCACTTTAGAGCCACATGAAGGTCTTTCTCCCGGCTCCCTTTTTTTTAATCTAATCTGTAAGAGACCAAATCATGCCTCTGGTAGACACTCCCACCTACTATGATTAAGGCATTACAGGACCCATCTGTCACATGTTGGTCAAGCGTCATAGGGGTTTGATATATGTACTGATTACTGACAAATCGTCTTACCGTTACCTGCATCGTGCTATCAAAAAACACAGTATTAAAGGACCTGTGCGAATCAGCTTTTTCATTTTGATGCAGTGTGACTATTTTTGTGCACATGTTTGGCTTATGCAACGCTTCACCAGAATAGTTCAAAAGGTAACAACATATCTCGCCTGTACTGTACTGAAACATTTGTCCTAAAAGCTAACACAGTAAATGAAACTATAGACCCTGCGAGTGTGAAATGCACAATAATGATCTCTTAATTGTGTTTATTTGTAACAGTAAAACTAAAAATAGAATGTTCATAGTCATATAAACTTGAATCCAACGTAAATCCTATTTTTCCCTTTATAAGGCTTCTACATTTAGTAGATAAAATTCTATGTAAAATCCAGAGAAGTGCTTGTATGTAAACACACAGTTGCACTCGTGAAGTAACTTTTGCTCTACACATAACCCCTGATCTGGATGAACAAGCAAAATCATTGTAAATCTGTGAGCAAACAGATCAAAATAAAACTGAAGTGTCTGTGAAGATATGCAGTGTTAAATGTTAGTATTAATTGCCATCTAGTGGCCAATGCTTACATTGCACAAAAACAGAACTGACAAGATTGGGATGTCAAACATGAAATTTGGATTATGAATTTCTAAAAAAGGCACTGTGTGGGTAGAGTCAACAATATGCAAAATTCATATTAGATCTCTAATCAGGTATGACCTTAAATAATGTCACTTAAACCTCTAATGTCTCAGTCCCAATATGTCATGTCGTCTAGGCTGGCTTTTTAATTATAAAGCCTGACTCCCTCTTTGTAAACAACATCTAACATAATTATTGAGATATTAAACATGCCTGGCATTCAAAAGGTATATGTGTATTACTTTTAGTATCATTTTATATCATCACACTACCCTTCAGGTCTTCAGGATAAATAAGACTCTCTGAATATTGAGAGTCTATTACAGTTTTATTTGCAGGGAAATAAAATAATCATCATAATTTGCATGACTTCTTTGAAATGGTTTGTCCTTTTCCGGTGTAGCATTCACGTGTATTCAGGAATATCCTACGTCTATGTAAAATAAATAAATTAATAAATAAATACTATATTGTTGCTATTGTTGTTATATAGTGGTGTTAGTTGTTTGGTGAATTGGAGAAGTGTATAATACATTTCCAATATAAATGCAAATATAGCTTGTGGATTTGTGGCACTTAGAGCATGGAAGAACGGCATGTGACTTTCATTGTGAGGATATTTACAGGATAAATGTGCTGCAAAAACATACCTGGACCTATATATAAGATAAATAAATGTTTTATTTTTACCTATTTATTCTGTACCTTCTGAAGTTTACCTTACAATTTCTAAATGACGAGGACAGGGGAGGAGTTTAGAGAGTAACTGGAGGCCCCTGAAGGCAGCATAGGAGGGAGAGGGGGGCGTCGAGCTAACGCCTGCTGTATGAACACAGTGAGCACACCCTGCCAGCGAGCAAGCCACAAACATGTCGGGGAAGAGTTTTCGAGTCAGCGACGGGGACTGGATTTGTCCAGATAAAAAGTAAGTACACCAAACACACCAAACAAATCCGCATCGAACCTACTGCTGTTTAAATTCTGCAGCAGGCGCGTGCTTAACGTGCTCGTGCTAATAGGCGGTAGTTAGCATAGGCCTCCTAGCCTCCTCCTAATGCCAACATTCACTGGGTAACTTTTACTTATATTTCACAACTCATTAGCTGCCCTCTAAGCGACAGGTCAGTGGTTCCACTTTAATGGTGGACGCCCAGTTTGGATGTAGGAGAGTAATGAGTGATTAATGGGAGCAGGCTTGGAAGTTGGTAAGCTAGCAGTCGTTAGCATGTGTGGGCTGGGGTGACTGTCTCCACTCACTATAGTGGGTGGTGTTTACAGTGGTGCAGAAGCCAAGTAGTCATGAGTTAAGAGTCTTTATCTGGAGTCAGCAATATCATGTTTCGAGTGAACTCCTTTAAAATCGTGACGGACAAGTTCAGCTGCAGTTGTCGGTGCTCAGGCCTTGAACACAGCACAAGCTAGTGGTGTAGCACATGGGAATAAATGAACCTGCACTATTTGTCTGGAGATCGTGGCTTGGAGCACATTCATTCTGTACCGATCTCAAACCGTATTTGCATTGGCATTTCATTTATTTATGTGGTTTTGCAGGTGTGGAAATGTCAACTTTGCTAGAAGAACAAGTTGTAACAGATGTGGCAGAGGTGAGTCTGTGTGTGTGTGCAAGTTGTTATCTTGCAGAAACTTAAAGAATGATTGCAAAAAGTTGCTCCTCCTTAAATAGAATTAAAATGAATTCTTTCCACAGAGAAAACCACAGAGGCAAAGATGATGAAAGCCGGAGGAACAGAGATTGGGAAAACTCTGGCTGAGAAGAGTAGAGGCCTCTTCAGTGCGAATGATTGGCAATGTAAAACGTATGTGATGATTGTAAACTGGGTCAATATGTGGCTTTAAAGTCTGACAGATCAGAAATGACTAAAAATTTAGCAGAACTTGCAAAATCCTAAATTAGATTTGTTTTTTTAACCGATGTTTATTTCTCCCTTGTTTTCCCTGAAGCTGCGGTAATGTGAATTGGGCTAGACGATCTGAGTGCAACATGTGTAATACCCCTAAATATGCCAAGCTTGAAGAAAGAACAGGTAACAATTTGTATAGATTAACAGTTTGGGTGAGGTTTTGATCACTACTCAATTATTACTCTAGATTTCCTCTCACATGATTTCAGGTTATGGTGGAGGTTTCAATGAAAGAGAAAATGTGGAATATATTGAGCGGGAGGAATCCGATGGTGAATATGATGAGGTGCGTATTAACTGGGATGCAGTGATCATTGCTGTGGTGTGGATTTTGGTCTCTGTACAAGTACCGGTGTAGGGAGTTTGTATTAGTAAAGAACATAATCATAGTAATTTGGTATTTATGATTTCTACAGTTTGGTAGGAAAAAGAAAAAGTACCGAGGGAAGACCAACAGCACATCATCTTCTAAAGAAAGTGAAAAGAAGGAAGTGGTGAAAGATGAAGAGGAGGAGGAAGATGACGATGATGATGAAGATGGTGATCTGTCCAAATACAAATTGGATGTAAGACTGGATTAGGAAATCTAAAAACATTTTTGTTGCCTGTCAAAAACTCTGTGTAAAATTTTAAAAAATTGTTTTTTTCTCTAGGATGATGACGATGATGAAGATGGTGATTTGTCAAAGTATGATCTGGATGCCAGTGATGAAGATGATAAGCCGGCTAAGAAAAAAGGCAGCCGTTCTGGTTCGTCGCGTTCCCGCTCGTCTTCGCGCTCCTCCAGCTCCAGTTCACGGTCGAGGTCCAGGTAAAAGGGTACAGGTCAAGGGTAACTCCGGGCAAAATGTCAGTATCAGCTCCATCTTCCTTCTGATTTATTGATCAACATCAATTAAATGTCCTGTTTTGCTGATTTGTTGTTTCCCCTCTTCTGAACCCCTCCCCTCTGTCTGCGGTGTAAGAAACCTGATGTGCAGATCATTGATCTCTGTTGTTGGGATTTGAAATGTCTCTGACTTAAGATGGAAGGAATGCATTATTTATAGTTCTGCTTTTAAGAAGCACTGGCTGTCTACTGAGTTATGTACTCAATTTATGTGGGATTAATGTGTAGAGGATTGTGTTGTTTTTCTATTTTTAGTCTTTCTGTTCATCCTGTGGATATATTTTGTGATATTATTACTGTAGGTTAGGAGTGGTTTTGTTTAAGTATTAAACTGTCAAATTCTCTGTCAGTGCATTCACACAGTAACCAAATACTATGTTGCTGTTAAGAAAATATTGGAAAGGTTTTGTTTTGTCTTTCAGGTCCCGCTCTAGAAGCTCATCCAGTTCCAGATCTGGATCTCGCTCGAGGTCCCACTCCAGGTGAATGAGGTGACATGCACTCTCTCCCTTAGAGAGTGTATGTATGGGGGCACAAAGCTCCAAGAACAGACCTAATCCTCACGATTTAGCAGAGGCTGATAAGATATTTTGATCTGACATGATGAGGCAGATTGGAAATGGTTTCTGTGATTTGATGTAGGTTTATTTATTGTTCAGTTAGACTCAAGAGTATACATAGTACAAAACTTGCCTTCCTAGATTGAGCTTCAGGGTTACTGCGGCTCAAACATCTAAATAGACATCTGGGGTCTTCATCAAGCATCTCTCAAGAGTGATGCTGGTCTTGCCCCTGAGGTTAATCTAACTATATGGAAAAGAAGCTAATTCAATCTTAGACCTAAAGCCATTTCAAAGACTCTTAATACAGTCGGTGTTCGGTAAAATGTTCTCCATGAATCCATAGTTAGGTGCTCTTAACCAGAGAAGCTTGATGAATAACCCACACTGCTGAGACCCTGTCTTGACCTTTCTGACCTCGGTGCTTGGTTTATTCCTCCAAAAGATCCAGCTCCAGGTCTGGAAAGGGCTCCTCTCCCCGGAAGAGGTCCCGCTCACCCTCTTCCTCACCTGAGAGGAGACAGAAGCGCAGTCGCTCCAGGTCCTCATCTGGAGGGAGGAAACGGAGGCGATCTAGATCACATTCGTCCGAAAGGTTTGGGTTTCTGTGGAATACCACAATGGCACTTTTGTTATAGCCATCTGTCGCCTCGCTTATGGGAATTCAGATTTACAGAAATACCCTCACACTTTGCCATGTTTTTAATGCTTCACATATCTCGTGACCTCGTCCTTGCTTCATGTATGCATAACTGAGCGTTAATAGTTGATCCTGCTGACCTCGTTCTTCTTCCCGTGGTGTTTGTGTGATTTCAGGCGCCGCGGCCAGTCATCTGGATCCTCCCATTCTGGCTCCGGTTCAAAAAAGAAATAACTTTATTGCAGCCTTTTAAAAACAAGAAAAGGAGTTTTAGTAGAAGCGCATGTTGTGTTGCAAAGAGAACAACCACATCCCTTCAGTATGCTGTTCATTTTCATCCAATCTCCAAAGTCTTACTTCCCTCAAAACGAACAGAGGCCACATGACTTCTCTCTGCCGTTTCCTACATGCTCCCTTTTTAAAACCACGTACACCCCCAATCTGTCAGTGTTTGTAACTATAGGTGTCCAATAAACATAAGTGTTTGGTCCTATAAGAAAATCAGACGTATACTGTGAAGAGGCTGTATTCCATTTAAAACCCATTCTGCTTAATATTTCCCTGACAGTACATTTACTCCTATGTCTGGAAATTGGAGCAAAACTATTGATTACTTTGTTTTGGCCCTGAGAAATGCCAGAGATTGTCTTTTTTTCATTTTTTT
>OOFC01005347.1:21854-38519 GCA_900323345.1 Pseudochromis fuscus
ATATATAAATTTTTTTTTTTTTTTTTTTTTTTTTTTTTTTTTTTAATTTTTTTTTTTTTAATAAAAAAAAAGTGAATTACTTAAACAATTTAGAATACCTGAGATGTAGCAGAGAATTTTGGCCTTTTTGTTTTATTTTGTTCATAAATGTATATTTTGTTTTGTTTTCAAGGTAAGTATTTTACTTTCGATATTGCTTGTTTTAAGCAAGTGGCAGTAAGTTCAACATTCTTCGGTTGAGGTTTTTTGAAAATGTGTAATATTTTTTTAAATTTTATTTTTATTTTGTGGCCCAGTTTGACATTATTGTACCAAGTTCATTCTTTTAATAATATGCCACTTGGAAAATGAACTAACTTTTGCTCCAGTTTAGTGTGGAAACGGTAACAAACATTCATGGTTAAAAAAAAATAAATAAATGTGGCAATACAGTCTTTATTGGTAAAACAGCTGCAGTGTACACGTGTAAATAAAATCCTGTCGACATTGCTTCTTGGTAAGAAGGTGTGTGTGTTTGATTTCATCAGGTGAGTGTGTGTAGTGTTTAGAAACATGAAGATTTAAATCAATTTAAACATTAAAATATTAACTTTAGTACAGAGTTTGAGGTTGGAAAGTAGATTTTTTTTGTTTGAAGATGAACTGATAATGGCTGAAGGAAATAAGGAAGTTACAGTTTATATTTATACACTGTTGGTTACTGTAGCTTAAAAAAAATAGTGTTGTACAAACGTTTCTAAAGTGCTGATGGAGTCATGAGGTCAAAGTCACTTGAACTGTTAGTAAAATGTATTTAGAATTTTTAATAATAATTTTTAAGTTAATTGTATTTGCTCTTATTCTGAAAATTAAACAGCTTTTTTTCTTCCATGTCAAAACTATCCACCCTTCACCAGATACAGTCATTTGAAATACGGTTTGATGACCAGATGTAGTTGAAATATGTCTAATATACCTTTTAATAGTATTGTTTATAAGTAGCAGGACACTGGCTGAACTGCCGCTGTCCTTCTCATTGTTGTCAACAGGTGGCACTTTTTGAACAGGAGGCTGGAAAACGCTGTTGCGCTTAATTAAAATCCATTCGGCTGAAATTTATTGTCCATAAAGTAATGAGATTGCTCCTTACGCGGCGCTTTCATGGACTCTGGGATACTGCTGATTATATTTAAACTCTAATACAATTATTGGATTACAAAGTTTGATTAAACTTGAAACTATGCTTTGTTTAATGTGTTGACTGATGGGAGAGGAAATCACACCATCCGCTTAGTTAGCAGTAATACAATGTAACTATTTCTCCTAATAAGAGTTTAAACTGACACAAACAAAATGCACATATTTGAACCAATCAGTAATTATGCGTAAGATCTCCTAATTTCCTTAGGCGTGACTTTGCTCTGCTGTTTCTCATGTATTAATCCCGTATGTCCCGATAGTGACGCGCAAAGACGGCGTTTCATTGTTTTTCCTCTTCCTCAGAGGAAGCACGGGAGGTTTGTTTATTCCCCTGCCTCATCATAGCAGTCCGTCTGTTTTCTCACTTCATCGACATTTGATAGCTATCTCTGGCATCTGGTTGGTCCGGAGGAGGAGCGTCGGGATATTGTACCGTTCACCCAAAGTGCCATGGCCTCTGCATATAAATAGAAATTTAATAATCTAAGATAACCGCGAGGATGACACCTTACAAGATCTCCAAGCACAGAGTATATGACTGATTAAACTTGAATATGTACTCTCAGCTGTGTGCTTCCTCGCGAACTCTGAAGTAGTCCCGCCTCCAGTGCTTAAAGGACTTGACGCGCTTTTACGCACCTCACTCAGTTGGAGCAGATTGGAGCGCAAGATGATGCTGGACACATACACATGGAGTACTCGCTGATATAAACCTATCCTTCCCGAAATAATGACTACAGACAGTTGTTATTCTCTAGAGGGCTCGAAAACCACTATTGGAGAGATGCTGGGCTCCAACGTGTCCAAGACATTGCGCGAAAACAATGCCACCAAGAACTCCAGTTGTGGATCTGTATCAGTTGGATTTCCTATAACTATGATGATCACCGGCATGGTGGGCAACTCATTAGCTCTTATTCTGGTGTATATCTCTTACAGAAAGAAGGAAAACAAAAGGAAAAAGTCTTTCTTGCTTTGCATTGGATCACTAGCGTTGACTGACCTGTTTGGACAGCTTCTAACAAGTCCAATTGTAATATCAGTTTACCGAGCTGATCTGAAATGGGGTCGTATCGACCCATCTGGCAATTTGTGCGCCTTTTTTGGCGTGTGTATGACAACGTTTGGCCTGTGCGCGCTCTTCTTGGCCAGTGCCATGGCAATCGAAAGGGCCACGGCGATAACAAATCCCCACTGGTACTCCAATAACATGAAGACAAGTGTGACAAAGCAGACTTTGGCTGTCATATGGTGTCTTGTGTTGCTCTTTGCTCTGCTGCCCATCGCAGGGGTCGGAAAATACACGCGCCAGTGGCCGGGCACCTGGTGCTTCATCAGTACTGGGGACAGTGAAACTCCGGGAAACATGTTTTTTGCCATCACTTTTGCCGTACTTGGGATTTTCGCTCTGCTTGTAACATTTTCCTGCAATGTGATGACGATCCGGGGCTTAATTATCCGATGTAAAACAAAGTCTGGCGCGTCTCAGTCTTCAAAACAATGGGAACGACTCACCACGGAGACCGTCATTCAGCTGTTAGGGATTATGTGCGTACTGCTTATATGCTGGTCTCCTCTGCTGGTATGTTTTTGTAGGCGACTGCAGCCTATACTTTTCTCACAATACATGTAACAGTTTGTACTGATGTCATGATTTCATATGGTTCCATACAGTTGTACTAATATACTACTAATAATAACAATAATAATTTGATTGAGGGTGAAACAGCTTCAGTTTCTCTGGAGATTCTCTATCTCCAGTGAAATACACAGCAGTTGCAGCCACACTTTCCTCACTCACCATTTAATCCATCATCTGCCTCCTTGTTCCTCTTCTTCCTCCTGAACATATACACTCAACCAGAATCCATGCTTCATGTCAGATTAGCACTGTCATGTATGATTCCTTTGAAATGCTGCTGCCAATTGCTATTAAGGAGTAATCCACTTAGGAGTCCTGTTTGGGGGGTCTGCTCAGTGTGTTATGAGGTCATGCATTGTCAGTCACATATTTAATAGTCCCACCAAGGATATTAATAGAAGCCACAGCACTGCGGTGGGTGAGTGAGTACATCATGTCTTTCTCCCAGTCATAGGATTGTTGTTGAGACACATTTCAGTTACGTCACAAGCTTTTGGTTTGTTTAATTATCAATTCCTGGAAGGTTTTCCTAATCTAGCACGTTTCCTCTTTTCTCTCAGTATATACGATACTTTAAAATGTGTTCAAATATCTTCCCCTCAGGTGCTGATGCTGAGGATGATCTCCACCCGGGTGTCCTCTCATGAATGTAATGCAACATCAGCAGCCTCCAATAACACCTCCAGCCGGGATGTCCATCTAGACTGTAACTTCTTTCTGACAGCGATACGCTTGGCCTCCCTCAATCAGATCCTGGATCCGTGGGTCTATCTGCTCTTCAGGGAGATCCTGCTGCGCAAGTTCTGCATCGTGGCTAACGCGGTCTCCAACTGCTCCATAGAGGATCAGAAGGAGACTCAGACGGCACTGGATGCTCTTAACAAGCAGAACCAAGACAGCAAAAACCTGTGTAAATCACCAAGTAACTAAGACAACCTTTGACAGCAATGGCTATCCTGTAACTCTGGAGGGATGTGAAAGTGGTTGGAAATAAAAATGGAAATGGAAAAACAACAACAACACAAGCTTTGGATTTCTCTCCACACAGAGGTATTGTGCAGCAGGAGACAGCGTAGCCTTTTGCTGCAGAATTAATGAAATCCAGATGAGCATTTGTTTTGCCTACAACACATTCCTTTTAAAGTCGCCTCACCAGCATGTGGACGCATGACCGTGTCACCTCTCACATTCGGCTGCTGTGTGGCCGCCAGGAACTTTCTTCATTCCACTTTTCAGTTTTAATTAAAACTTCTCCCAACACTTGAATGTGGGTGACTTTAAACTGACTTTCATGGAAGAAGTGCATCTCATGCTCATTGCTTTCAGTAGCATGAAGCCATAAGCTAACTAAATGTTTTGTTTTGTGTGAATGTCTGTAAATTAAGAAAGAAACGCTGAAGGTGTAAATGGTTTTGCCATATCAGAGATAAAATGTGTTTAAAAAAGGATAAGTGGTTATTCAGAAACACAAGACTGGAGCCTGTTGTTGTTTATAAGTTATTTGTGTCTGTGCTGATATGAAATGTGTTGTTTCTGTGCTGAATGCTGACGATGCTACCTGCTGGGTGTTGTAAATTTTACCATATGCTGTATAAGATTTTCCTCGGCTCGCAGCCACGACTGTGAAATATGAAAGTTTGTTACCAGTTTCCCTCCTGAATATGAAATGCACTGGTAAATTGTTGCGGGGTTTATTTTCCTTTTCAAAACATCCTGAAGGCTAGTCTTATGAGTGCTGATGTGTGAAGGTGTGAGGGAAAGGTTTGTTCATTTGTGGTGCTTAATATAATGAGATTGCTGATAACAGGGAGGTGCTGCAGGTGTTAGACTGTTCCCATCAAAAGCATCAATGAGTGATCCCTGCCAAATTTGCTATAGATCGAAAATAATTATAATGTGTTAGTGCACACTGTGTGATGGCACGCTTACAGGATTTTACAAGCTGTATTTTTTTGAAAAGAGAAATGGCAAAAATAATGTTATGAATGTTTAACCACTAAACAGAGGAGCAAACTTCAAGGCTGATGAGCAGAAAGCTGTTGGGATGAAGAAGGTCATATTCAAATGTCAAAGTCTTTTGAGGAATTTTGTATAAATTAAAAGTTTTACAGGCACATTTGAAGTTACTTGTACAACTTCACATCGAGCTTTAATGATGTCAGGTGGTCACATCAATACACTTATGCCAGTAGCTGGGAGTCACAATTGCAGGCTCAGGGGGTTAAAACCTGTTTTTAGCCAAATTACCGTATTTTCCGGACTATTAAGCGCACCTGTCTATAAGCCGTTATTGAATTTATTCGAACAGTTTCATGTGGTCCACTCTGACCGGGTCTGATGTGACGAGGCTAAATGTATCGGCGGCACGGAGCTTGCTAGCTTGTAAAAAGCTAACGAACTTTGTGCCACACATGAGCCACACCGGTGTTTAAGCCGCAGGGTTCAAAGCGTCGGAAAAAAGTAGCGGCTTATAGTCTGGAAAATACGGTAATTCATGTGTTTCATTAAATGTTTTTGGACACTTTGGATCCTTTACTTAGTAATGGTTCAGTGTGACCATTACAGCCCCAGTGCTACTCCTAAATAAGATTAATTATTCATTTCCTTTATTGTACAGGGTGTAAGTTTTTAAAAGGAACCAGCGGAAATCAATGTACTTTTTAATGAGGCAGTTTGCTCTTTGTGCCAAATGACTAAATGTCATTGTGTTGGAAGGCAGTGGCCGTCCACCTTTCACAGTGTCACCGTGGTGTAAATATGTGGACTTTTTTTGCTACTTTGTCTTTTATAGCATCATCTCATTATTCTAAATGTTCTCATCACAGTCTTTTCAAAGACACCTCAAGGACCTGCACATTTGCTGTCAACGTAACCTTCGGGTTATGGGACAATTTCTCATCACCGCTAGCAATCTAACAACTCTGCCTTCTCAGCACATCAGCCGACAACAAGATTATGGGCTAATGTACGCTCTGCCTTGCCTGGTCTTTCTTTCCCCTTCTCAGCTGTGAGAGCACACACAGGCTCAGTGATAACGACCCTATCGGAAATTATTATCTGCAAAAGCCATGTGAAAGATTTTTGTTCCCATGTATCTGTTCATCTTCCCACAGAGACAGGGTTTATCTTGCGTTGATTGTGAAGCCGGTCTGCCTTACAGTGGCCCACTCAAAGGATTAACCTTGTTTGGTGAGAAAACAAAATCGTTAAAGGAAACAAACCGTTTTTCAGCAGAGTGTTGGACACAAACTAATTATCTGGGATTATTATTATTCTGGTGCTGATCGTCAGCCATGAGTGTGCAGGTGAAGAAACAACAACACACTCCTCGAGAAAAACTCAGTCTTACTAACATTTAAGGAGTCATCACATTAAGCAGTTGTTATTTAAATCAATGCTTCAGTAATCGAGCTTGTGGCTGTGCATTAAGGACATTTATTCTGAGCATATGTTAACCTTGTGCAGCAGTTAATACACACTCACCTCTGTGATTTAATTCTTGCATTTACAGGAAGTGAATGCATTTATTCACAAGTTGCTGCAGGATATGGCAGTTTTATAACTGCTCAATCAGCTTCCACTTGAATCTGTGTCATGTAATTATTTCAGTCCTCTGTCCAGGAGAGTCTCTTCAGTAGTGGAAATCACAGAAAAACCCCCTTAAAGCTGACTGAGCCTTCATGCGGCTGTGAATTTTCCAGTGGTGCCACCCAGCCCCCACTGTGGAGAGGAAAATGGAAAAATAATAATTCTTTCAAACATAATACATTCCAGTCCTCCTTAATGGACCCAGTAAAAGCTGAGACAATATTTACTGGGAGTGCTTTCTGGTTTTTTTCTGCAGTGCAGTTTTTTCGTTAATTAGATCCAAGGGCACTACAGAGTAATGTGAGTTGAAAATATCCACACACTCCCTTTGCTGGCCCAGAAGGTGTAATCTAAAAAGGCGATAACGGTTAACGTTTGGTTGTATACAGAGGCGTACCAGGATTTCATGTTATTGCATAATAATGTCAGAGTTACACATGGGTCTCCTTTAGGATGCAAATGCTATTTTTTGATTGTCAAGTTGCTTAATTTGTGTTCATGATTGTCAGGACCAGGCCATTTGAGCAGGGAATTACACACAAGAGTCCTGCACCAGCATTGACAGGGAGGTTACAATTACATAATGACTTTATGAGGCTCACAGCCATGCCAGCTGGCTCCATTTCTCTCACTCAAGCCACTAATACATGGGAGTGATTTACTGATTGCCTCGTGGACTTCATGTATTGAGATTTCAGGATCAAAAAAAGCTGAAAAAGTGTTTGATACAGAAGAAAAAATTTGCTTGTTTGACATTTTTGCACTTGTGCTAAACTTTTAAACACATGTATGTTGTAAATTTCAACCCACAAATGTTAAAACAAATGTTAATACCTTGTGCAAGTCATATATTTTTATCAACTTCCCTGAATCCCAGAGGAAAACACTTCAGTGTTGTGGTAATTGTTTTATTTATCACCCCGCTGTGACATGTCCATCACCCCATTCTCACTCTCTCTTTTATATTCCCACTGTTTTGACATGAAAGCTTCCTTGTGTCAGTAAGAGTCACATGGTGTAAGTGACAGATCATCAAACAGTGATAATTTCCTTTCTTGTAAAGATAACTGGATAAAATATTTTCAGTTCCTTGTTTTATGGTCTCCAGAAATGACAGACTGGCCAACGTGTTGAATGCCATGAGCAGGTCACTGATTGGCTAAATGATAATCAAGTGAGGAAAATACCAGAAAGCCTGCTTTTAATTTGACATCCATTAAAATCAAGCATCAAGTGTAAGCCCTGTTAAAATCAAAGAACCAACAGGTATTAAAAGAAAGTGTTTGTAAGTGTATTTAAAGTGTTAGTGTCACATGTGCACATGGAACAACAGAAATGTGTGTCTACTGCAGAAACAGGTTTGGTTCACACATGAATGTAAGTAAATACCTGATATCCATCAAATGTACATCTCCTCATCTTTCACTCTTTGTTATTATGCCTCTGCTTTTGAATGTTAAACAACAACTCTGTGCACTTTGACTGAAGTTTTTCTCTAAATTCTCCAAAACTCTGAGACACGATTCTCGGACGAGGGCTATCTGCACACGTTCATGCAGCTACTGTTTGTTTGCCAGCGCTCTTGTTTCTTTTGTTCAGGAACGTTGTAGCTGCTGCGACCTTTTGTGTTCTGTTCTTTCAGGTATTTTGACATATCTGTCATGGAAAGGCTTATGTAACAAGCTGCTGAGAAAGTGGAGATATCTACCTACCTTGCAAAGTGTCCTTTTGTTACTTGATTTGTATCAGTTCAACGTGAGATACATTTCTGTTGCTGCGTGCTCGGCTTATGTGTTGCTGTGATGTTGTAATTCTATTAAAAGATAAGAACATATGTTTTTCAGTATGTGTCTGTACAGTCTTTTTCCAGGCAGCGTGCCCCCTGAATGAAGACTGATTAGGCTGGGCCAAGCAATACATCTTCAAAAACTGAGGAATTTCTGATGCTCATTGTTATAAGTCTACATTGTAACCACTGTGCCCCCAATTTGAGCCTCATAAAGGATCTTTTCTCACATTTAATTTCTCCTGATTTTTACTGTTGTACGATTGTACAATACAGACAAAAAAGATAAATAAATAAATAGAAATAAAATAAGAATAACAGTAATGTTTATAATTATTTTCTTTGTGTCGAAAAATCTTCAAAACAAAAGGAGGAAAAATAGTAATGCTAAATAAATATCCTATTTACGCAAGCAAAAGTTTCATATTTAATATTTCAAATGCTGATGTAAAAACTATGTAACATCCTGATCAGTCTTGTTTTCTGTGCTGAAATCACTTGCTATAATATAAGAATGATAATTTGACAAACAATGTGAATATTTTGAATGCTGCTGGCCTCTGCAAAACATGTTGTGTTGCTTGTGCAATGTGTTTCCTGTGGGACAATAAATAGAATAATGTGATACTAATCAGCGCATAGAGAAATCATTGCATGCATGAATTTTGCTGCGAGGGAAAATGCACGAGATAGTTTCTGACCATAGTAATATTCATAAATACAGATGCATACTCATTTTAACATGCAACATAGTAGCTATTCACAAGATAAGCAATATATAGGCAATGTACATTATACTTTATAGTTTATATTATTAATAATAAATAAAGGTAAACCTGACACATTAAGTATCACAGCCATACAGCTACACTAGGACTGAAATTTGATCAAGTGTAACTGGCTTTGTGCTGATAACACAACTTGTATTTCCAATCAACACCTCCAATGTTAATACAACTGTTATGCAGAGACAATCATCTTTTCTATTTTTTTTTTGTGTGTGTCCAGCAGCTTATGCCTTCTGGTGCTAAAACAGTTTTACTATGCAGAGGAAGAGTCTGACACACTCTGTTGAATTCTTTATTAATTTATTGTTAATTCATTGGTGAGGCCACCGGAGCAGAGTGGATGGACAGAGACAGAAGTGTGTGTGTGTGTGTGTGGACTGGGGGTGCACACCACAACCGTAACAATAAGAACAACAACTACATAAACCATTACTACCTATAACAAGTAACAAGTGTGTGTGCATGCAGATTTGTCAGCCCTCAGCCACAGGGGCCAAGTTAGTCCAGACTCAAGCTGCCAAAGTACCCAACAACCCCCTAGAACCCATAACCACA
Organism: Pseudochromis fuscus; assembly: GCA_900323345.1. Taxonomy (NCBI): domain Eukaryota; kingdom Metazoa; phylum Chordata; class Actinopteri; family Pseudochromidae; genus Pseudochromis; species Pseudochromis fuscus. Next base: position 31,393 of record OOFC01005347.1, read on the forward strand.
TGCCCCCCAGACAGTCACCCATCCAGCCCTGCAGAGTAGGATAATGCAGAAGATGCAGCTCCCAACAGGGGGAGGAGCCAAGGGAGAAGATGGCCCCGGCCCCATCCAAGGTCACATCCCCAGCGCCGGCCGGTCACAGAACAATACAGAGACAATCATCCAAAGCTGCAGCAGGATTCAAAGTTGTGCAGAAAAACAAAACAAAGACTCACTGATACAGTTCTTGAGATTCAGATTTATAAACTTTTCAAACACCAAAAATTGTCATGATCTCTGTTAGTTTCTGCATTTTTGTCTTCTTGTTTCCCCGTATTCAGGTATCACTGCAGCTGAACTTGGTTCTCCTCACGTGACTCCAACGACAGTCGTTATGTCAGCCAGGAGCACTAATGAGACAGTGGTGTCATGTACCTGTTAACGAACCCACTGAGCTTGAACAAGCCTTTTGGAGGAGGTGAAACCAAGTCCAGCTGCTGTGACTTACCGTCACTTGGTTAACCATGACCAGGATGACTGAGAACCTTCACAGATGTCTAGTTTCCCTGTGTTTGTCTGTCTGTGTTACTTCTTGTCTCATTTTGTTAAGTCCCAGTGTGTCTAGTTATCTGTATTTCTGGTCTTTCCTCCTTTTCCCTCCTTTGGGATCGTCTGCTCCACCTCATGAGTTTCAACACTGTTCAATTAGTTCCTTGCCCTCCTCTCTGTATAGTCTTGTCAGCCTTTCTTCATGTTGCCAGTGTTGCCAGCTGAAACTAGTCTCATGAAACCCTCCCATGTCCTCAGTGTAATTTTGGCTTTCAGCTTTTTTTCCCTCCTGTTCCTAGTTTTGTTGGCATTTTGCATCTTTTTGATAATTAAAGCTCACGCTCTGCTGGAAAGCTGCCTCTTCGTGATGCATTTTGAGTCCCTCACCTGCCTCTCCACAACAGACATGTTAAAACTGTTGGTCTGGTGCTCTCCACCTCCTTTTTGCATTACTCCTTTCTTTCTTTTTTCTTAAAGGGGACATATTATGGAAAATCCACTTTTTAAAGTCTTTTATGTGTACTGTTTGGTATTTGGCTTACATCCAAGTCCACTGACTGTGAGATTTTAAAACCACCTGATTGTTGAGTGAGCTGCTGGAAGAGAAATACCTGGAGTTAAACCAGCTGTTCTGGATTCTCATATATTGTGACATAACAATATATCAGGCGGCTGACAGATGCTGCATTAGCCAAATCCCTCCACAGTATCCCACGTGGTCTCCCACAGCGTCGGAAGATCCGCCTTCTTGGATTTCTCTGTTACAAGAGAAGTTTGGCTGCGACATGACTGCAGCCAAAACTCAGTGTGAGTTGTAAAAACCCACACATGTCGTTACACAGGCTGCCAGCCTCACAGCGGAGTGGATTCGTCTCATTTTCGTTTACTCACGTTGCGTTGGTTTCCTGGTTACAGCGAAGGCGTCATTACATCAGTGCAGAGCAGAGCGGAGTGCCTTAAAGGTACAGGCACCGAAAATCAGCCTGTTCTCAGTGGAGGTGACAAAGAGCGTTTTTCAGGCAGACTAAGGCCTCGTCCACACAGAGACGGGTTTCAGTGTAAACGGCAACGTTTTTTATCGTTTACGCCTTGCGTTTACACGAGGACGGAGATTTGGCAGCCGAAACTGATACTTTTTGTGACCGGGTCCCAGAGTGGGAAAGTCTGAAGACGCCACCCGCTGCGTCTCCGTGTACGCTGCCCCCGTAGCCCCGCCTCTGACCCCTAACTCGCCTGCGCAACCCCGACAACAACAGCAAAAATGGTGGAACACAGCGTCGCGTTAGTGCTGCAGCAGCTACTGGGCTTGTTTTGACTTTTACAGCAAAATCTTCTGAAACTACACAACTACCGTGAGCAACGAGTGTGTGTTGTTGTGGGTGTTGGTTTTACCTCGTACGAGTTTAATGCGCATGCTCCGTGTCTTCTTCTTTGTTTTGGTGTGTTTCTGTGGCAGCGTTACAGCGCCACACACAGGCCTGGCATATTGACTACAGCATTTTCGCCATTTTCATGTGGACGCAGATATAAATATATACGTTTTCAGGGGAGACGTATTCGTTTCGTTATCGTGTGGACGGGGCCTAAAATACAGCATCAAAGTGGAGTTTCACCAAGAAACTTCACAGACATGTTCTAAGACTTATTTGAACTTCCCTGAAAACCAGTATATGTCCACTTTAGTAATTTCTTTCATCAGTAATTAATAATATTTATTTACTGTCAATATGCACTTTTGCAGTGTATGTCAGATATGGAGAACACAGGTATAAAGGTCTGATCCAGTCACTGGGTTTAATAAATATTTTAATTTCAACTTTTAGTGTTCAATATCTTCTCTTGATATTTTTTGTACACTTCTCAACACTTCTTTTCACATTTCATTGAGAGTGTTGTGAACTACCTGAGAGTATTCTTCAAGCTCTAAAGTGAAACTCAAATGCCAGGTTACATGCTACTAATTGATAAAGTACATGGAGGGATGAAGGTGCAGCAGCCGCCTCTTGAATGTCAAAACCACTAATTGAGATCAAATAAAGTTCAAACTGTATTTTACTGTCAGTAACTTTGACTCCTCGTTATGAGGTAATGGGAAGATATTTCCAGGGCTTGTTAGAGCCCGATATGTAACACTGACCTGAAATGTAACAATGACCCAAATTGTTATAAAAAAAAATGTAATAAAACAAAAAATGTAACAACTGGTCAATAATGTAACAAGATGCTGAACCCAAAAAGTAAAAACTTTGCCCAAAATATAACAACTTCTTTTTTGGGTCTATTATTACATTTTGGGTTTTATTAAATTTTTTTTATTGCACTTCAGGCTCAGCACTTTTGTTACATTATCGACCAGTTATAACATTTCGGGCTTATTACTTTTTTTTAAAATAACAATTCAGGATCTTTTTAAATTTCAGGTCGTTGTTACATATCAGGCTCTTACAGAGGTACTACGCCTGCCAGATAACTGTTGAGCAAGGCACGTTGAGTGTTGGGTCTGCAAGGTGTTTGCTCGGCAGAGTCAAGGTGTAAATCTACCTGCAGTTCTGGTTCAATATACTGTCCATAAATTAAATGCAAAACACATTTCCACTGCTTGGCTTTGCCTCTAGTGGCACCTGTGACTAATTTAGAGGCTTTAATTCACCTCGTCATGAATTGTGTATATCACCTGGATCAGTTTCAGTGCTCCACGCAGCTTTTATGTTGCTGAGTAAGGACCCTGTCTGCATCTGATGAATTTTAGTGGGCCGATTAAAGACTCCAGTGTCCCATTAGTCATCACTGTTAAGCTCAGTGTGCTGAGTAGTTTTTAGGGCTGCACATGGACAGACAATACCGGTGCTAATATTGGCACTTTGGTGTAAATTATGGATATAAAACATACTGAGATAATAAAATAGGAGCAATAATGCATTAATCTTTTTGAGCTTGGATGAATGAAAAAGAGGCAGTTTGAAATTTATTTGCTGAATTCAATCTTGCTTTTTGCTTAAGCTGAAGTGTCTCTGCGTCATAATGACAAGTGATGTGCAAGGCCGGTATCACATAATGATTTACCCCTGACAAATGTGTACTTAAAAGTGTTGTGGTGAAAAATTAAGACTCAGAACATCACGACGGAGAAAGCACTGGTTCAGTTGAGTTTCAAATTTGCAGTTTCAGGTGAGTTTGACCTCTTAAAGATTCTGTTTGATTATTTGTATCCTCACTAAAAGATGTAGCAGGTTTAGTGGAAACATATTGCAAAAAGTGATTTGTGTTTATCCTCCCTTTTCTGTTGTTTGGCGTGTTACAGCAGTGGTCCCCAACCACCGGGCCGGGGACTGGTAGCGATCCGTGGGGCAGTTGTTACCGGGCCGCACAGAAAGAATAAATAAAAATCTAACTTATGTTGTATTGATTATTAGAGTCTGAGAGACATTTTATTTTGAAAGGAACAACTGGATTCTCTTCAACTTAACTTTTGCCTGTGCCTCTTGACATGTCAATACGCTTGTCTCGGTCACGTGACACAACGTACATGTATAACATCAGATAGCTAGCCAAAAAATAAGCCCGCAAACTCGCGAAAATGAAGAAAATACAAACGTCTTTGGAGAGCGTCTTTGCAAAAGGTAAGAGGACAACTTTTTATGCTGGTTGTGTTATATTATTCTGTATTTATCTGCCACTCCTTGAAGGCCAGTCCGTGAAAATAATGCCGACATTAAACCGGTCCGTGGTGCAAAAAAGGTTGGGGACCACTGTGTTACAGAATACAGTCCACTGCTTCTATTGTTTGGCAGTGTTCTTCTTCCATAGACTATTATGTTAAGAGAGATAAATATCTGTTTACTCTCAATGACATAATTGCTCCTACAGGGCTTCTCAACAAGAAGCGGAGGCATGGCTGTAACTGAATTAATCAGGCTGTTGATGGATGCCTCTACTTTACCTCGCTTTTTTAATGTATGGATGAGGTTTTGTTAACAGGTTGTGAATCAGACGAGACGGTGCTGCAGTGTGTGTTTGTGTGAGAACAAAGTATCCTGAGGTCAGGTAAACAACCAGAGGGAGTCAAAGGTCACCCGCTGGCTGCAAAGAGGATCCAACTGTGTCCCTGAACACAATTACTCATATTGCTGTGGAAAAGATTTTTACCTGTATGTCCTCAGGCGTAGACTCCACAGTAGCCCCGAGCGTAGGTGTGGGTTTGAAATGTTGGTGTGTGTGTGTCGACGCTCTTGCTGAATGACAATGAGCTTGAAATAGAAAGATATGTAAAGCTTGTTTACTCATCATAAGTGAGATGATGAGATGTGATTTCCGGTGGGAGCGAACACATCCACCAGAGATCCCGCGCAAGCGCAACAGTTGCTAATCATTGCAGCAAATTTAAATCAAATCCCAACAGTCAGCAGTCATTTCATGTACATGCAGCGTCATTATTCTCACTCTTTTTTTTGGTCATTTTATCTGATTTATGTTTTTTATTAACACAGAGAGAATCGAGTTCAGTGTTTTCATGATCTCCATCACTTTCTATCATGTCCCATGTTCTCCGCTGTCCAAACACAAACTAATGAAGCCATAAATCCATCCCACGCTTGCTTGGCAGCTCCAATCCTGCAAAAACACTTATCTGTGATCAGTAGTTTTCTCATTTTAGAAGTCAAGCCTGTAGCCAGTGCTGCCACACTCTTAATATGCCTGCAATGATAGTGGCTGGTAAGATTATACTGGAGGTTTTTACTGAACATGTTGAATATTAAACTTATTTTTTAAGAAGCAAACTTGAAAATGAGAAGAATCCATTTAGAAGCAATTAAAGAAATTTCATTAAATTTACAACTTTTACTGAAACCGAGATAACTGAACAACTTTCAAATGAAAATGTTTTCTGTGTTTTGTACAGTTGGTGTGCAGCAGACCAGCAGCGGTGAGTGTGATCTCAGATTTTGGCCCATGTTTGTTTCAGCATCTGTGGTTGTTGCCTTGGGCTGATATTGATTATTGAGCAGCACATTACATCTGACATTATTTCTCCTCCCGTGGTGGCTTAGTCCAATACAGAGCAGGGTTTGCCAAAAAATGCTTATTCACTGCATGGTAATTAATTTTGTCTCTGATGTAACCCATTAAATGATAAAAACTGTGCACAAATGCTCCACAAAAAGCAGAGGTCTGTGCAAATCTAAGCAGAGCAGATTCAAATTAATTATTAAAATTCGGCTTGATGCAGGAACTAATACATTTGCAAATGGCACAATGCTTACAAGACCGCATGGAGAGATTTTTTATCAAAGCTGTCACCATTAACGGCCAATCCCAGTGCCAGCATAGTTTTGTGCCTGCTCTCGTGGCTGCAGTAAAACCATGAACTGTGAAGATAAACACCATCCAAAGCAGTGAGACCTGATCAGAGTCAAGACGGCAAAAGACAAGTTATTGTCGCAATATGAATAGAAGACTGTTAAAGCTGAAAACACACAGCTGTGATTAACCGGTTATAAGTCAAGATTCAGGGTGAAAATCAGGAAATGGTCGCCATGGATACACTTCTTCTGTAAACAGAGAAAGGAAAAAAGGGTTGTGTGTGTGTGCATGTGTGTGTGTTGTTTGGGATTCATAAGACCTTGCAAGGTGATGCTGAAAGTGTTTGTTTGCCTTTTTTATTAACTTGTCTATAAAGCATTTATTTTCACCGTGTGTCGTTTACAATTTAGATAATAGCAGCACCAAACAAACCTGGACTGAAGGCGAGATGGGATCTAGTTGACCCTCTCAGTGTTGTTGTTGTTTGTCAGAGCAGTACCTAATAGAATTAGTGTAAAGTAAACGGTCTCACTCTGCTGCACTCAGGAAAAAAACAACACCTGTCTTCCCAATCTTTCACCGTGATTTGTTGTTATGGTAACACAGCTCCACCTGCAAAGTGAAATTGTCAAATTAAGTCTGAAAGTATGAAAATTGACTTTTTCATTTGGCATTTAAAATTAGACAAACAAAAAAAATACACAACAATCCCCAGCTGTAAGCTTAGGAGTGATTGCAAATGTTTTCTGACACAGAATAACTGCATTATGCTTTCAACTTCATCTTGGGTTGTCTGAGCGCATGTGTTATATCTTAACAGCTTCCTGCTTAACATTTGCAACAGCTGAGGATTTATTAGATTATCAGTTTTTTAATTAACTTTTTAACTTCACAATAATTTCACTTTGAGCAAAATAACTTTTGATGATGTAGTAATGTAAAGAAAGTTTAATGTTTACCACCACTCTCACCCACAGACTGTATATAGACATGGACGAAGCAACTGTGGTTAAAAAATTAGGCCTAATGCAGAAGAAAGTGCAATTCTCCCAACAGACACTAGATGCTGGCTCCACATTAATGTCAACTTTAAATACTGTGTGGAAGTCCAGAAGTCATTCTGATGTCATTAACTAAAGTCCAGCTAAAGAGGGGTATTTAGGGGCAGGGTGAGTTTGATTGACAGATCTGGTCTCCAGTGAAATTAATGCAGAAGTCGAGTATAGTACATATTGGGCAGTGACCTTGGGTTCAAGGGTTAGACCCGCCTCCTCACATCTGCCTTCATATCCAAATATGGT
>OOFC01005347.1:38821-73066 GCA_900323345.1 Pseudochromis fuscus
CGTTTACCGTCCATCGTGCATGTAACAGTGCCATGCGTCACACCCTCTAATGTACCCAAATTTCATTCATGAGTTCGTTTGCATACCCATATATGGTGCCAAGGGGTAGAGTTGGGGCGGGATTGTGGGTGGGACAGACCACCGTCAAGTTCTGCGCAAGAATGGCAGAAAATTGCGGACAGCTGTGCTGCGGACAGTTTTTTAGCTCCCGATTTTTTTTTTGCGGACAGAAGTTTGCGTTGCGTTCCCACGCACGATTATTGTCAGATTTTCCCGCAGAGTTTTATAGGTAAGGCCCCTGGTCTCCAGTGAAATTAATGCAGAAGTCGAGTATAGTACATATTGGGCAGTGACCTTGGGTTCAAGGGTTAGACCCGCCTCCTCACATCTGCCTTCATATCCAAATATGGTGACTTCTGGCTTCAAAAATTCAACATGGCGACCTTCAAATACCAAACTCCATCTTATATACAGTTTATACACTCACTGCATTACCTTAGCTTAGCACATTAGCTAATTCCCACTAGCTAGTAGAAATGCCATTAGTGTTGCTGGTATTTGGTCATGTTGACAGGATGAGGGTATTTATTCATCCTTGGGGAGACATAAATGTCCTTACTAAATTTTGTGCCAACTGATCTCATAGAATATCAAATATTATGAGGGTGTGAAGTTAAAACATCAGTCCGTCAGTGGAATTGAAATTTCATGACAATCCTTCAAACACTTGTTGAGATATTTCTAGTAGATTTACTTGACCTCCATCCCTAGAGTCACACCCTGAGCATGGCTGAAACCACAGAGATTCATCAGGTCCACATGTACTTAAACACGTGCCACTGTTTCCTGTGTCTGACTTCGCACCCACTGTATATTAATGACCAAGCCTTCAATAAGTAGTCACCTCTCCCTGATTGATTCACAGACTTAAGGCTGTTTGTGCGCAGTAGCCTTTGCTGAACTTCATTTGCATTTTCATGATGGAGCAATTCCTGAATGAACATAAAAACAAATGAGTGCAAAATGTTCTTGGATGTAACCTATAAAAGCTCAGTGCACACGCTGCTGTTCACACATGAGTAAAACCTTATTCAAATTCAGAAACAAGCAGGGTGGAAACCTCGTAAAACGTCAGTTGTTCCCGTTTGACCATTACACACAAACCCAGTAAGATAATAGACTAATGATGACTACATTTTACTACAACCATATTCTCCATGGACACAAATAAACACAGTAATACAACATGAATATAACCCAGTACACCACTGCAACAATTTCCTGGGTGAGATTCTTTGCTTGTTTTGCATTTTCCATCTCAAATTAAAAAGGTTATTTTGTTTGCTGCCCAAAAGTCGTATGACTACGATATTTTACCATGAGTGCAGTTGTGTGCTGTGAGAATGGCTTTGAAGAAAAAAAAGGCATGATGAGATTTGTATCCTCCAGTCTGCTTGGCGCTATCGGAGCACTCAAAGGACATATGCAACCACATCCATCTTTATAACAGATTTCTGCATTGAATCCTAACTGTTCGCTGCCCTACTCCAGAAACATAGTGCAGTTTACTTTCTGATTTTCCCAACCACAGAAAAAAATAAGGAAATGAAATGATGAAAAAAGATGAATATTTGTTTTTTTCTTAAAATGACAGCTACAACAGATAGATTTCAAGTATTAGAAATCTAACTGAATTTAATAAAAAGCGAATTATGATGAATTTACACACAGTGTTGACATCTGTGTTTATCAGGGACTATTTTAGCAGCAGTGGTACAAGTATTGCAACCTAGAAAAAACAAAGACAAGGCCCAGTTCATTTACAAAAACACTATGCAAATATACACACATTTGCAAACTGCAGGTCACAGATGATAATCTCTTGTTACAGGTCAGAGCAAATGCAAACTTCCTGAAATGGGCCCCTGCATGGAAAATGTTACTCATGTAAACATGCAAAAGTATTATCAGAAAGAAAAGGAAAGGTTGCTAATACACAGGAAAAACTGCACTGGGGGAGTTTGATTATTATTATTAACTTGTTTTTTTTCTGATATATGAGCACTGCTTGTTTTAGTAATGTGTTCAGCACTCTCATTTATTGCTATGCATCATATTATACTAAACGATTATACATTTCCTATGAAAAAGTGCATCATTTATCTAAACATGTCAGTGTGTGAGGTGAAAACCTGAGGGCTGTTTCAGTAAAGCAGAATTAACAAAGGACATTTTTGATCCTAATTTCCTTTTCATTCAGTCCGGTCTTATCTACATGGAGATGATGACCTTCAACTCTGGCAATCCTAATAATGCAGCCATGTAGGACGCTGTGTGTGCTGGTGCCTCCCAGTGATTGGTCATAACATAGCACATATTACAAAGGTCAGCAGAGAGGAACAAATGCTCAACAGCACAGAAGATTTTGCACTGTGCATCTGATATATATGCAATTAAAATGTGTTTTACTAAAGGGAAGCTGTACTTGGTATGGTGGCCTGTAAAGGACAATGGTAAACACAGTCGAAGAAGGTATTCTAGCCATGATGCTACGTTTTATTTCACGAAGGTGTAACCAAGATTTCATCAAAAACACTGAACTGCCGAATCCTCAAGTCATGGGTGTGCAGCAGTGGGTGCAGGTGGTTGAGTGAGGTTGCAACAAATCTTGAGGTTAGTGGTTCAGTCCCCTGGCTCCTCCTGTCCTTGTGTCAGACTCCTGATGTTAGCTAGCCCCTTGCATGGCACGTCTGTTTGCACTGGTGGGTGAGCATCTGTGTGAAAATGAAAGCTTGTCAAGTAGGGGTGCAACAGTTAGTCGACATTGTCTCCAAAAATCAATAATAAAAATGTTGCAGACCAGCTTAATTTTCAGCTATTGTTGCCAGATGTGTTTTTTTTAATGGAGTGAGGCATCTTCCTTCTTTCCTATCTCAGGTGAGAGTAGCACATGTGCAATAGTGTTCAGCAACAAGTAGCGGGAAGGTTGATATATATATTTTAATGATTTAACCAACTTTCTTGTCTTTGTTATTAATTAGCGCATAATTTAAACAACCTAATGCTAAATTTAAAACGTTATAGCTAAATAAGAGCCATTTGATAATTATGCAATTCATCATTAACTAATCGTTTCAATAGTCGCTGATTAATCGACTATCAAAATAGTTATTGGCCGCAGCCCTTTCAAGTGTTTGTAGACCTAAGCTGAGGTAAAAAGATGTCATTTAAGTGCTTTTCCATTAGGAACAAAATACCTTTGCTAACAGGCTCAGCTCTACATGAGATTTATTTTGATTAATCACTGCTCAAGAGAAACGTGAAAATGTCAGTATCAGGGTTATAACTTCATGATGATTGTGTGTTGTTATTTAATGAGGAAGCCACTGCAGCTTTACTTAGGATTACACTGATTTACTTTTTTTAGACAATGAACTGGCTGTTAAGCACTCAGGATTACTAAAGACAAAATGAGGCTCTTGTTCAGACACAAGTGGGACAGTAAAACACCTCAACCCCCCCCTCTCTCTGCTCGCTCTGTGGTGATGTGATTACATTGCTTGTAATGTATAATATGCTTTGTTTGCATGTATTGTTTAATTATAAACATTGGTTGAGTACACACATACACACACACTCTGTTGTGTTGGAATTGGCTTTAATTGGCAACTGAATAATTAATTACCAGGCAGAGTATTGCAGTGTAAGGTAGACTGGAGGGGTGTGTACGTCATGTCTTTATTACAAGCATTGATCAGCTTGGATGTGACCCTTTAGATGTACAATGCCTTCAATAGAAAAGTTCGTTAGGTCATCAGCATCATTAAGGTCATCAGCATCATTAACATTGATCATTTCACAGCTGAACGTGCATATTGATTTTCATAGAAATTCAGCCACTCGTCGTCGATATCTCGCTCTTGACTAAGTGGCGGGCTGCGATCACGACAAATCAATATGTAATGCTAGATTACGCTCAATAGGAACATCAGTCTTGGAGGAAGCGTCACTAACAAATGCTAATTTACCTTTAATGTATATTTAGACTGAGGCCCAGAGATATAACAGCTGATTTATGATCTGTCATTTGTTTCTTTTGGAGATAGCAGCCATGTTTGTTTTACATAACCAATCAGCCACCCTACATCATTAACTGAGTTTTCTTCAATATGTAATGGGTTTTCCGATATCACTAATACGTTATACTCACCAGAAGAAACACCTCCCCGCTGAGCTTTCACAGCAGCAACACCGCCCTTGCTTTTCTCACCGCGTAGTAACGACTTTTAGAAGTAAATGACATTTCCTCAGCAGTAAATGAGTTTCTGTTCCTCCAATATGTGTGTGAAGTTGGAAGTAGGACAACAGGAGGTTCATTGTTCCTACTAAAGCAAAACAAACAGCTGCCACGAAGACAAGGCCAATATCCTCGAAGCCCCGCAGCAGAGACTCAGCTCAAGAGTCTCAGCTCATGTGGTGAAGTGGGAGGTAGAGGGACAAGTTTTTAAACGGAAACTACAATTTTCCCACAATGAGGATCCTGCCTGTCATTGCACAGCTATTATTTGAAGTAGTGTGGAGATTACACAGTGACTTTAACTGATTACCATTTTCACCCCGAGTGCTGACGTCAAAGGGCTCGCTGTGAGGAGGAGGGTTGTGGTGTCAAGCCACTCTCTTGAATCATGGGATTCATCAACGTCAGAACCTCACAAATATGTCAGATAACATCTGTTAGCTATTGTCTCATTCAATTATCCTAACTGATATCCTAAAATTATAGATAAAGGGTTAGATGTAGGTCCAGTTTCTCATCCATGTTTGTCTCTTTAAATAGTGTCTTTTCATGTCACATGTGCAGGAATCAGTCCTACTGATTATTCTCTGTGTGAGCCTGATGTGTTAATCTTCTCTACCAAGGAGCTCATTTCTTGTCTAGAAACACATCATGTTGAGTTGCTACCATTTTTAATTGATCTTATTCACACCATCCAACTCTGACACCAAAGGTACAGCTGAAAATTGGTTTGCCCCTAAAGCAAATTTTCACCTCACGTTACTGATTTTGAAGGTTTCGCCAAACGTGTATATTGGCAAAAAATTCAAAAGTCATGATGACCACCCCGTCCACCATCAACAATAAACCAGATTGCAAATATTGCTGCCTTGTTAGAGCCTGATATGTAACAATGATCTGAAATGTAACAATGACCTGAATTGCTATAAAAAAAAAAAATTAATAAAACCCAGAATGTAACAATTGGGCCAATAATGTAACAAGATGCTGAGCCCAAAAACTTTTCCCAAAATGTAGCAACTTCTTACATTTTGGGTCCATTATTACATTTGGGTTTTATTACATTGTTTTTAAAACAATTCGGGACGTTGTTACACTTCAGGTCATTGTTACATATCAGGCTCTAACATACCTTTTACATCCCAGTCCTCTCTTTCTCAGTTTTAACCTGGTACAGAATCAACATTGTAACATAAAGCTCTGGATACAATAGGTTTGTCTTCCATCTCTGCTCCTTGGTGATGATGTCACCGCAAATTTTTCACTTCAGTTGAATTTTTTTCAACTTGTGTGGACTTGTATTTGTGACTATTCCCTTTGACTATCAGCATCTGTTTGTGTCTTTGCGTATTAGATGCTCCGCTCCTTCTGCTCCTTTAAATGCTCCACTAACCTCCATCAACTGTGTCTGTCTGCTGTTCAGTGCAGAGCAGTGTACTGTACTGTAGGTTAGTGTTTCTGACTACCTGCTGTTGCCATAAACAACACTATGAAACTAGTCAGAATCAACCAAAACATCAAGCAGAGCAAAACCCCAGCAACACACAAACCAGCAAAATTACACTCATTAATTAATTACGAGCTCATGACAGACAGTTAATACCAAGCTGTGGTGACACGGTGATACAGTATATTGTGTTTTCCTTCGCACAAACATGGATGCTAATCATTCACTTTGCTTTTTGTCCATAGTGCTAGTCATGGTCCTCCACAACAACGTGTAATTTAGTCTGTAATTCACTCCCAGCTGGGAGGCTGTGTGCCCACAGAGAACTGGGAGTGAATAGTGTGTGGAGGTCAGAACATGACATTAGTAGCTGTTAGCATGAGCATTGGTGAGGACACAAAAATCCACCCTGCAGGCTCCACACAGTGGAAAATGTCTCATGCATAATCAATAAATGGCGTAACCGATGTAGAAAAGAAGAAGGAAAAAAAGCAAGTTATGTCTTTTTCTCAAGCAAAAACGATACTTGATTGTGAAGATTTTGAGACACTTTGTCTTTTTTAAGAGTGAACTAAGATTTGGTATGGGTGGGACTCAATTAAAAAAAATAATCTAATTAATCAGAGGCTTAATCACATTTAAAATGCATAAGAATATTTACCCCAAAAAGCAACATTTTTTTAAATTATTTAGGATTTTAGTGAACCACTGGATCAAATAATAGACACAAACATGAAATTTATAAACTCAGCTGACTCCCTGGCCAAAATACAAGAGAGCTACAGTTAAAGGATTATTTTAAGTACTTTAAGTTTTTTTTTTTAAATTAAATTTGCCTCAGTCCGAGCAATGCACTTTCCTCTGATTCCTCTGTAAAGGAGGCGATGGTTTTGTTGATTACCACACTTATTGACTTTGACTGCTGAGGATGACACCTGACACACTCTCTATTTGAGATGCCACTCATTTATTCAGTTTCCAGATCACGCTTTGAGTGTATGTATATATGATGTGGAAATGTGGAATAATTAGGTGCAATAATAAAGAGCATTACGTATTATTGTATATAGTATTATATACGGCCACCTACGTAGGGGTGCAACAATTAGTCGCACATCGCAATTAGTGCACAGCCGTATGTAATACTATACATAGTATTATATACGGCTGCCTAGACTCTCATGGACGCACAGAAGGGGAGCAAACTGCTGACGTGTGCATCATTGTAATCGGTGTACTAGGAAATCATGCACTGACAAACGTTATGCATTGTTTGGAATGCAAACTGTGATTAAATGTGTTAATGTTTTTTACTGCATTAATTGTTTTGTAATTAATTAACCATAATTAACACGTTAAAGTCCCACCTCTAATATTTTTGCATTGTTAGTTAAACAAAGAATGTAATCTGGATATGTCACCTTGGGCTCTGGGAAAGTTTTCACAGTTTGGGAATTACTGATAAAATGATGAAAAAATAACAATAATTTCATATGATAGACTGTATATAGAAACGGACAAAGCAACCAGGTATCAAAAATGCTGCCAATGCAAACATCAGTAAACAATGCAAATGTTAAAGCTTCAGTGCCAGAGCTAGAATGACAACTACTGCTTCACAATTACTTTCATTTGAAAATTATCTATCCATTTTATTCTCTTTCTGATGATGCTACAATTATTTTGTTTAACCAACAGTCAAAAACCTGACAACATCTTTTACTGTAACATCTGACAAATCAGAGCAAGAAACCCTCTCAGCTCAAGTCCGAGTTTGTTTGTTTTTTCTCCACAATCAAGTGGTTATAAAAGTTGATGAATCGACAAAAGCCTTTCAGCTCCAGCCGTGACATAATCCTTTGAAATGAGGTGCAAGGAAATGAAATATAAAATCTCCACATTTCTCCAGCACCCTGGGGAGTTTTGGGAACGGCAAGTGAAAGTGTAGGAAGATGGGAAGATCCTGGCACTTTGAAAATGTGAAAGTGTGAAAATAAGCAGGCTGAAATATATAAGGGAGACTAAGGTGGTACAAACTCACCCACACACATATGTAACACACTTGCAGGTCGATAGTGATATCACACCAACACTGCCTCCATATTTCAATTAAACCAGAAAGGAGGATGATGTACAGTACATCACCTTTGTCTTCAGAAGAGGTTGATGGTGTTATCAGATGATTCATGATGTATTTTACATTATATCCTTTTACCCTGAAGGAAACCCTTTCAGATTTTTCATCAATCCACACTGCCTCAAGTCTCCTTCATCAGCACTTACCAATCTTTTGTCATCTTCCCCACGGTGAATGTGACAGGAAGTGTGATGTTTCATATGTGCCGACTGTGACTTACTAGCAGCAAGCTCTCTTTTTAGTCTGGTGAAGTACCTGTGAAGTAGCTAATTGAGGTGATACTGAAGATCAAATCAATCTCAGGAAAGAGGCTTCATTGTATCATTACACATGCTGCACAGCACAGTATAAAAACATGTCGTTTTTTCACTAGGATATCCTCATATTCGGGCCCCATAATCCCACACATGCACGCATACATATACAACATATGGGGGTTGGTGCCGGGAGCAGGTACATCACAAGGCGAGGAGGGGGGCGGTATGTAAACAGGGTCAGAAGTGTAGTAGTCACAGGCCAGGGTCTGGTTGGCCTTGAGGCTTAACATCTGGACAATAGCAATGATTGTAAAAGTGTCTGGTCAGTAGATGATAACAAAGTGGGCGCTTGATCGAGGGCTAAGACACCACAGGAGCTGGAAGCAATGTGACCGTGGATATGGAACAACAGGTTTGACCAGGTCGAGGTGTCAGGGACCCTATGGAGCAGAAAATTGTGTGGTTGTGTTGTTTTTCTTCAACACAAACGTGTTGCTTTGCTTCCTGCACACACAGTAGATTGATTTAATCTTCTCTGATAGCTTCCTAGAAAAATTATACAACTTAATTTTGTCTTAGTGTCATCATTGGGTTGTGTTATTATTTACATTCAAGTCTCTGTGATATTTGTGGTACTAATTACACTACTACACTACAACAGTGTGACCTATTGTAACCTCAACTGAGGCCTTGAGCCAAGGATGCTAATTGTACTTTGTAGCAAAGATGCTCAAAATTACATGTATGCCCTTCTGTCACTGTATGCTAATTAATTGGCATTTTTTGGGTTTGAGAAACAACTTCAAATTTCAATTTTCATTTTTCATTTTCTAATTTAATTCCAAATACAAATGTTTTTAGAAAGCATTGCCAAAAACCCTCAACTAACCCAAATCAGCCTGACCAGCAGGCAGAGGAAGACGGAGAATAACCTTCATGAAGGATGTAATGTTTTGTTTTTATTCAGTCTTATCTGTAGTGTTTAAATTTCTTGAACATTGTGATGGAGGACTGATACAGTCAGTACAGAGGCTGGCTTATCATAACTGACTGCTTCTTTCTTACCGTCTCGATATTAGTATTGTAGTAGCATCCTCGAGATCGGTTTCTCAAGACTGGTCTTGAGACCACTTGAGTCTCGTCTCAGAATCAAAGGCACTTTTACTTGGTCTTGTCTCGGTCTCAGACAGGGTGGACTTAGGTTTTTTGATCAAGACCGGTCAAGACCAGGCCAGCACTGCTGTGATGAGTGAGAAAAGTAGATTGTTGCTGCTGCCTTCCTGGTGTCATCTGGTGTTTGTGTACACCGAGAATGGATGAAGGCGACTGGAGACGCTAGGAAAATTTTGTTTTGTTTTTGTTGCATTTATGTAAAAGCAAAATTAATTTAAAAAAAACCCAACAAACATACTGGTCATTTGAGTTTGTTTTGTTGTGATTTTTCTTTGATATATGCACTCTTGGTCTTGTCTCGGTCTTGACCTGCAAATGTCTTGGTCTTGTCTTGGTCTCGATACTCTCTAGTCTCGATAATGTCTTGGTCTCAGTTGGTACGGTCTTGGCTACAACACTACTCTATATACACCATCTCTACACCAGCTTATATACTACTCTTATGGTTCATATTCAGCTAAATGTGACAATTCTCAGACCAAACTGGCCCACAGCACACACACAACATCAAGCCAAATCTGATCCTGAGCCAGAGCCGACTCACTTTTGATGAATTGCTGCCAGGACACAGCTGACACTAAGCTTCGACCGGACCAATTCAGCTTACTACCTGTGGTACTAATGAGGATAATGACTTTAAAACAGTCTCTCTTTGTGGTACCGAGTTTCTTACATTCAAAGAGACAAATTGTTGTGTGAAGAACTGGAAAAAAACAGAGTTCACAAACCACAGTCAGCAGCGTGGACAAAGCAACAATTAACCACCAGACTAAAGTTACATTGGAGATGTTTGGTAAGAGATTTGTTCGTGATGCAGCTCAATGAATGTGCATATTTTATTTATTGACCAGAAACTGAATCCAAGGTGGAAATGACAATGATGATGGCACCACTAAGACACAGTGAATGAAGCCAAATCAGATGCACATTATACCCCAAACACCTCAGTCCAGTTTTTGTGTGTATAAGTGTGTGTTGGGAGGTTAAGAGTGACCTCGAGTACAGAGACTATTTACTAAAACACACTGACATCTCAAACATTCCCCCTGCAAGTACATGGTATTTTTAAAAGTAAGTCTGAGGATGTACAAGGCCGTAACCGAGCCTCATCTGTGTCTGAAGTCTAATCTGTGATTCTCTCTCAGTCTTACTCAGCCTACATATCACTTCATCTTACAGCGGATTGGATGTTTTTCAGGGAGGATTTCCTGAGAAGTCAGGGTCAGGACTGTGGAATGAATGTAACCAACTACTGCAGGAGTTTGTCACAGTGCAGCAACTTTAGAAAAGCAGCATTTAATCTCATAGAAGTTCATAGCAAGTTTAATGCAAAGTATGAATTTTAAACTGATTTTAAATAGTTCACCATACATGGCCTAATAATAATTATTGAGAACAGATGGCAGGTGTTTGATCTACTTGATATTATAATGACTTCATCTGAATTGCATTCAGCGTTTGTGAAGCTTTTAGCCTCAGTACAAGAAGGAAGATCTGTCCTCTTCCATATGGGGGCGGCTGTGGCTCAGGTAGTAGACCAGGTCGCCTATGAATTGTAAGGTTGTGGGTTAGATCCCCGGCTCTTCCACATGTCAAAGTGTCCTTGGGCAAGACACTGAACCCTAAGTTGCTCCCAATGGTGGCTGGCGCCTTGCATGGCAGCTCGGTAGCCATTGTTGTGTGTGTGAATGGGTGAATGAGTTGCCTTGTAAAGCGTTTTGGGACCTAGCTAAAGTCAAGAAAGTGCTATATAAATGTACTCAGTTTACCATTTACCATCTTTCACTAAATGCTGAGCTACCCAGCTGTATTTTCTCTGCATCACTTCTGCTTTCCCACACTGTCAAACTCTCCCCATTCATAATTTCCACATCACTCCTTTGCCCCAATACACTCCTCCCTGAGCCAATCAGCTGCTTTCCCCTGCTCTTTAAAGCTCATTACCATTTGTTATTCTGCCTTTTAGACCAACCCTCCACCTCATCCTGATCATCAAGACCATCTTCCCCCACCGTTCTGGTCCACCACCATCAGTGTCAAGACTCCGGGGAGGTCCGATCCTATCTGGCCTGTCATATCATCATATGTGAAACTTCAGTCGCTCTCCACTGACAGTGAGTGTAATTACAATCACTCCAATCAATACTCGTTGTTAAAACCCATCATTACAGCTGCGCCACTGCAGGAGTATCGTCACAGACACCAGATTGAAAACATATACTGTAAATTATAAAGATTTGCCAGGCACTGATTGGCCTAATCAGCATAGTGTGAACTTATTTAGGGAGGGCATGACAATAATTAGAATCATAATCGTCTCTATTGCCATTTAAGTGCACAGAGTAGGAATCTGTTTTGGTGTAAGGTGCAACAAAGAACATAACAACATAGAACAAAATCTAACTTATTGTATTGTGCAGTTAGCAACAGGATGTGGACAAATTGCAGTTAAAGTGACAGAGGTAGTAATAAAAGAATAAAGTGACGGTCTAATGATGATTTAATTAACTTCCACACTACAACTCCTAAGATACGTGACTCATTGGGCTCAACTGTTAGATATAATCATCTAGTTTGAAGCTTCTTCATTACAATTTAGCACAATTAGCACAGTGACCAAATGGCTGGAACAGCAGGTTGTAGATTTTTTTGCGAGTTTCTGTTTAGTAAGTGTTTGATGAACGGTTTGTATTGACTGCCTGACTGGCACATTCTGGTGTAGAGATAATGAGCAGAGTTTTTATCAAGTCAAAATGTTGAGACTGTTTCACTGCTCTCTGTGTGTGTGTGTGTGTGTGTGTGTGTAATCAGAATAAGTCTTTCAGAATTTAGCTGCTTCTTGGCCAATAATACACACACATTGATCCTACACTGTTTATAGAAATGGAGGAAGCAACCAGGGATCAAACATTGGGCCAAGGCTGAAGTGAAAAAAGTGCAATACCCTCAATGACCACTAGATGCTGTCTCCAAAAAATTCATTTAACTTCAATTCAGAAATGACCATTTTCAATCATGAAATACTCAGTCAGTCCATTTTTTTCACTAGTCATTCTCATGTCATTAGCTAAGGTCAACTCTGCTTATGATATATGATGTGGTGATTCATCTGAAGAAAACATCTAAATTATGTAGATATTAGGCTTCAATAAAAGAAATATTTGGTGGTGTGGTTAGTCTGATTGACTCTCCAGTCTGATCACCTCCTCACTCCTCCCTTCATATCCAAATATGGTCACTTCTGACTCCAAGAAACCAACACGGTGTCATTCAAATTCTAATCTCCATCTTTTCTTTTTTCACTTGTACAACATTCACAGAAATTAGAAATTGTCCCTGCCCACAGCGGACCAAGGTGGCCTAAGCCCACGTTTTAGAGCCATTGATTATCTTCCAATCAAAATTTACATTTGTCACACAGAGACTGAAGTAATGCTCCACCCAGTTTAAGTTTGTGGTTTTAGTCCAAAGAGCTGTCTGCTTGCAGAATAAATTGCATTAGAGTGGATTCTAATGACATAAAAGTATGTTGAGTATTCAGAGCCTTATTAAGTTACGTAAATCTATTCACTGCTCTGTCTGTCTGGATTATAATGTTGTTTTGTGGAACACTGTCCTCACTTACAAAGCATCTCTAATTTTAATATTAAAAATAAATCAGCGAGACTGAAGATGTACAATGTTTTGGCATCAAAAGACAGGAATTGATAAAGTGTATTTTTAATGCACATGGGGCCATGGCTTCACAAATAAGGTTGAGTTAAGGTCACATGTTTCCACAAACCACTGAGGTCACAGCGTGGGTGATTATGAGCAGAGGTCGCTCTCCTCAGGAAAAAAATCCTAAAAAGTAGGAGGATAGTAAGAGTGGTAATATGTAGGAACAATCATAGTGGGTTAGCAGTAATTTGACTTTGGAAACTGGTCTCTGTAACAGCTGTAATCATGTCACCTTATTGTTGCTCTGAGGGAGGAGGTCAGTGTGTTAGGGTCACATAAACAATAGCTGGGGCTGTATGGGAAGGGCTTTTTATGAGAGCTTTGTCTGCATTCAGTACATTTCATAATGTGACAGACAAAACTAATTGCCAGATTTGTCTGTCATTGTTCCAGCTTGTGTCCATTTCTTAGAGGCTATTTAAGGTTTACACCTTCCAGCGGAAGCATCTAATATAATACTTTGTGGAAAACAAGCTATGAATGGAAATGAGCAATTTACTAATCTCCTGGATCATCATTTCCATTTGAGTCTGTGTGTGTCTGCTGAGAAACACAAGTGGTACAAAGACTGTGGTAAAAAGACAAAAGGATTGTTTCTGAGGTGCTGTTAGTTCCCATGGTCTGTTAATCAGTTGGTAGATGAAGAAGATTTCTGACGGCTTTGTTTTGACACTGTTGTGATGACTTTGCAAAAATGTATCAAATAACATGGTTGCCAACTTAATGCGGCAGAAGATTAAAGTGTAAAAAGTAACTCTCACCGCAAGTTTCCTGTTTTCTCTTGATCATCTAAAGATGGCAATAAATAAATAAATAAAGCAGCAGAAATTGGCATTTTGTTCGTCATCGCCAGAGGAGCAGAGCAGATATGGAAATAAACAGATGGTAAATGGTCAGTTCTTGCTTTTTGGTTGATTAACTCAGAGCAGATTGTTTCAGATACTCGCACAAAGCTCCATCCTGCTCTTTGACAACAGTTTGGAGTTTGTTGTCATGCTCAGATTTTAACATGTGAACCAACATGGTGTAGGAATAGAAAAAAAACATGGTCAAAGTAGAGTTTGTAACATAGAATATGTCATAAACACTTGCTGGGGATGGATGACATCAGAGGCCACCATGTTTGATATTTCAATCAGAGAAGTTTCCTGGATTGGTCGCAGACGTCGATGGATGAAGCTGCCCATCGAGATTAGACCGCAGAAGTATTGGGATTACTCCCTGGATTACTTGGTTGAGACATTACTTACAGAGGACTGTTTAAAAACAGAGAGAGTAATATGACCGTCTCTCTATGACATGAAAACTCTTGACTCCTAACAAAAATGCCCAGTTGGGTTCAGCACACTTTCTGGATACCTGTTTTGAGAAGGACCTGTATGCAAAGTACATCACTGTGGCAGCACCAGGAGAGAGGAGACAGGGATGATTAAATGAAGATGTCGTGCCAACCGAATGTGAACATATAGGGCAAGTACAGTGGCGAGGATACAACAACGACAGAACATTATGAAAGAGGTATGCATTATTTCATTTATTATTTTTTATCAATTTGTTTAGATGTGTTCTCTTCAAAAGTCCAGATACGCCAACAGATTGCCCTTAACCTTATTATCGCTAACACTGATCTTGGTGTGTTATGGTTGTGGTGACAGCCACAATGGAAACAACCATGTTCTGCAAAAATAAAGATTTAATAGAGCAAAGGGGAAAACCAATAATCAGGAAACCAGGAAACCGAGTCCAAACAAAAATCAAACAGTAGCACAAACCAAACAAAGTCCATAGTGGAAGACACAAGGAGGAAAAAAAAGGAGGGAGACCATCACAGGGAGACCACGACAGGGAGACCTTGAGGAAGACCAACAGGGAAAATCAACAAACAACCTGACAAGGACAAAGTGAAGACACACTGACTAAATAAACAAGGGGAGACGAGACACAGGAGAAAGCAATCGGGGCGGGGCCAACAATCCAAAAAGAGGGGAAAAGGACAGAGACAGGAAGTAGGGAAATACACCAGGGAAGTAACAACAAAACAAAACAGGAAGTAACAAGAAAATCCAAAAGCGAGGACACAGACAGTGAAACACAAGAGGAAATAAGGAAATCAAGAAACACAGTATCCAAGGTAAAACAAAACAAAACCCAGAGATGATGTAGAGCTCAAAGAAAACACAAGTGATCATAACAGATGTGCCGAAATAATATAAAAGGATAAAATACCCGATAACAATATGTTGCTGATCCGTTGTTTATCTGCTTCAGTATCTGATGAGTCCTGAGAACCACCCTCCTCAGCTCTCATGTTGATAACGTTATCTTAGCAGAGTTTGGTACAAATCCATTTTCACTGTTTTCCTGGTCTGTGTAAGTTGATTTCACCTTTGTGCTTTATCCCCCTGTACTGAAGAGCATGAAGAGCGACACCGGCGGAGCTTCGTTACCTCTGCTGGGCTGCCATGATGCCTGCCACACAAAAACGCTCACAGCTTTATCATAAATGGTCAAATACGCCTGAAATGTTTCTCTCCATCTTACAATCTGTCAACCTATGAATATATTTATGTTCCACTTCCTTTTACTTTAAGATAGTGGTTAAACTTTAAATTTAAACATTAGCTCTAAACTATATATATTATTATATTCAATTAAACAGTTTTACAACAGTTTTAAACGAGTGAAAATTATGTGTCAACATTGCCAACAGCTGCACAGGTGGAAACCAGACAGCTGTGTAACATTGTTGTTGTTGCAGGGCGACACCAAGCCACGCAGGAGGTAGGAGACATCGAGTTTCTGTCAAGTTTGACCAGTTTCACTGCTGCGTTATGTTGTTTATTGTGTCCCAAGCTTGCTCCTACTGTGGCAATTGAATTTACTGTCTGGATAAATAAATTACCCGTCTATTATTTCAGAGCAGGGAAAAGGGAAAATTGATCTTCTTGATGAATTTCAACTGAATGTTTTTGCTTCACACACAGACGTCTCCAAACAAAGAAAAAACAAGGGAAATAGGATCAAAAACAGACGCTGTACTGTGACAACAAACCAATCAAATCAGCTTTTCCATTGACCCAACATTTGTTTCAGGACAGGCGTCAACTTTTAACTCAACTGTAACTACCAATAACAGAATATATACACCGACACCACAGCATCTACAAATCTAAAACACAGCCAGGTGAAGAGGAGGAAATACAATGAAACATCTGTAATCTCTGTTCTTGTGACTTTTATATGCCGACAAACCAACGACATCAATCCCTAATAATACAAAAACTAAAAAGAAAAGATATATTTGTGTGATGTCTCGACTCTTGTCAAACAAAAACTGCACATCTTCCCTTTTATTGCTTTCCGTCCCACAGACAGACGCAAATGAAAACAGATTTCCCCCTTGAGACGTGCCGACCACGCCTGTTTAATGCCAACATTGCCTTTTTATTCCCTTTTTAGTACGAGATATAACAATCTAATCTCAACCCAGATGCGTATCTCTCTGTCTGGCAGTCTGCGGCAAAGTTGGAAGCTCACTTGTCTTATTACATTTACCCCTTCTAAGAGTGTATAATGGCTCCCAGGAGCATTTATTACCTCCTGCTTTTATTAAAGCTAAAGTAGAGTGGAGCGCGCTGACTCATTTTTCGGGGCCGATTGTGTGATTGAATTTTAAATGAGAGTTTGGTTGTCTATGCAGGTCACAGGTGTTAGCTCAATACCACTTAAATGTCAAGGAAAGAGTTGGTCCAATCCCTGCTGTTCGCTAGGTTTTAACCTACAAGCTGAATAAAAGAGGAAGTACACTGACATTTGAAGGCTAAATGGAGGCGGTTGAGATGATTCACTTCACAAACGGCACTTTCAATCAATTCTTAAAAAAAAATTTAAAAAGTGTTCTACCTAATTTTGTCGAAGCACAAGGCTACGAGAGGCAAAAGATAATATTACTGGCTGATTGATGATTGCTACATTAACATTTATGGCTACAAAGAAACAATATATCTGTCGAGCTTTAACATAATTATTGATCAAAACCAGTGACTCGGCAGTTGTTTCACAATGGACTGTGGTTTCTGGCCTGGAGGACACATTTTCCATTACTGGATCCAGTCTCAGTGAACAACCGTGTCGCAAGGTTAACTATTTATAATACAGTATGTCAAATATACTTCAACCACAAGCCGCTGCCCCAGAAATAACCCAGAGTGATGGATGAACACTTCCCAGACGCAGTGTGTTAAGAACATGCAGTCCACTCCAGCACAACCCATGCTGGAAGGAGACAACTCCAACACTACAAACTTTAACTGGGTGGAGGATTACTTTAGATTTGAAGATAATCAGCGCCTCTAAAATGTTGTTTAAAGAGGACCGATGATGCTTTTCAGTGATTTCTGCACTAAATAGAGTTTTACAATGTTGGGTGTTCATACTACTCATGGTCAAAGTTTCAAATCATGAAGTAAAGTGATGTTACAGAGTCAGCTTCAATGGTCTGTCGCTCTCTTTGATGTTGGACAAACTGAGGAAAATAATCAAATGAAATGAGGGATTGCATAAGATAAATATGAAACCCTTTTGAAAACCAATCTATGCAACTCTGCTCCAGAGGAGACCAGGACTATAAATATAAAGCTGTGTGATTGAAGGAAAACCTTTTTCCATCTTCATAGCTGTGATAATGACAATCTAACCAGTGATTTGTTATGCTGTGATCTGTCGGGTTTGTCGCTTTTCACCATGTAATGTATGTCCCTTCAAAGAAATTATAAGTGTGTGCTCGTTTCCCCATGTTACCCTCCATGGGGCCCCTATTCAAAGAACAACATAGCAGTTTACAGAGGCTCTCCTTCATGTATGAATCTGAATTGTATTGTCAAATTCTGCCAGCAGTCAACACACATGCCAGATTGCTGTTGTATGGCTCGATTATATACAGATTACTTTTTATACCAGTGAAATCAAGCAACACAGATGCACTAAATCACTCTGTCAAGTGCTGTCAGTAGCAGCCACAGGAAACAGGATTTAAAGGTGTGACACAGAGGATGGACTTTTGAGTGATGGAGATGGAAAAGTGGAAGCAGATTTCATTTCGCCCATGTACATTTCTTTCTTTCTTTTCATCCCTAAAGTAATTATTTTGCAATGCATGTTAGACTTGTTGATATAACAGAAATACAACAAGAGATTGTACAGTTTAATTAAAATTCATGTCACGTGGGAGCTTCCTGGGGAAAAAAAATCCTCTAGGTTTGATCCTTCCATTACCCACGATGATTATTATAGAATAATTAGCAGAAGTAAATGATCGTTTGATAGCATTATCTTAACTCACATTTAATTCAGTGTTAACATAACGGACAAGTACTGAAACGCAGCGATTACAGCTGCCATGGTTCAGCAGACTGAGACATGAGTTTTGTCACAGAAAATTAGAAAGAGACCAGTGAACTGCTGTTTGATTGACATGTGATATCTGGAAAGTGCGGAGCAGAAATATGAGATTGATTGATGATTGCCATATTATGACTGTTGCAGCAGAAAGGGCCTATGGGTGACAAACTCCCTCTCTGTTCTGCTGTATACTGTGCTTTCCCTTCACACATCCGAACCCTCTTTTTCCTGAACCGTGGCATTAGCAGTTCATCACTGTCAGATTGCACTTGCACTTGTTCCATTTCATATAAAACAATAAATCCACAAACTTAATTCCCCTTTTTGTTCAGAGTTGCTGTTGCAGGGAGGCCCTGGTACAAGAGAAGCAATCCAGGAGCATCTCACAGCTGACCAAAGTCATTTTGTATCACATAGTTTTTAGTGGTGGAGCATTTTGTGTGCCCGTCAGTGGTGCATTCCCATTTCCAGTGCTGTGGAAAGGTAATTAATCAAGGAGAGGACAGAGGGAAATTTTACTGGCCTGCCTTTATTCATTGCTTTGTGGCAGACAGACAGTCCTCTGGTGCAGGAGCATTACTTCATGGTTTAATTGTTTATGCTGCTTCTTATATTAAGCGCACCAGTGATTTAGCTGCCTTCTTCTATTTGTGAGGTTGTAAGTAAAGCATGCAGGAAGATTTTTCTCCGTCCCATTTGAAAGGATATAAATGTACTGTAGACTTCCATCCAGTTTACAGTGATTTATGCAGACATGATATAGCATTCAGGACATCCAGCTGAAGGTTATATAGGGCAGGCCAGTGAAAGGATGCATCTGCTGCTCTGTATGGAGAACAACATGGCTTTGTTCCTGCTCTGAATTTTAAACTACAGTGTCTTTTCTGTGTCCTCTCTGAAGGGAAATCTCGTTTAAGGTTTCTCAACAACCTTGGGTGTAAATTTCAAATTTTTTTGTCAATAGATTTTCTTGTCCCCCCTGTCCGAAAACTTTAAAATGTTCCTTCACACCCCGTCTAAAGTTTTCTGAACCACAAAATGAACTGTATTGATTACCAGTCAGCAGTTGCCATAAAATATGCGAGTCAGTATTTAATATTCACAGTCCACCTCTAAATGCTTATTTTAATCCTATTGCTCTAGAGCATATATTGAATTATGTGTGTGCTGCATTTCAGGATGGTCCGAACTCTTTGGTTCCATTAGCTCGATGTAACAGTGCAATAGATGAGAATGCATTTTCAGTCTGCAATAACCCTGTGAGGATGATGGACCCAAATGGCACAGAGCCATCTTCACTGCCACAGTCTCCTTGGAGCCCTCCTGTTCCTCAAAACCATCTGGATCTCCCATAATTATCTCTGTAGAAAGCACAGGATGGAGATGGATAATAAAAAAGTAATGGCTAGCAGCAGATCTCGTTCAGTCAAACACAGTCCAGGATGATGATAATTATACTTGCGATGGGTTGGATGTTCACACTGCACGTGGTCAAGGGTTCAAATCAAAGAGATGTTGCAGTAATTTCTGTGAGTGAAGTGCTCAGACTTCAGAAATCTGTTCAGAGGGCTGACACTGAGATGCTGGCTGTTCCCGTTGTTGTTCAGAAACAAGACTATAAGATTACACTCGTCTTAGTAACTGAACTGGTTCTCCAATTCTCCTCTCTTGAATATTATTAGATTTATTCATTTCATCTACTGCAGCATAAAAGAGATATTGTACAGTCATTAACATTGCATTAGCTACATTACCGTCAGTATTTTCTAATGGCAAACATTTTCCACTTATGCATTTTCCACACGGATTATTATGGACATGCATAGAAAAATTTTACATCCAGCTTGTGACTGAAATACTGAATCTACCATTATGTGCCACAATAAGCTTCTAGTGGGTGAAATCTTTACCAAACAGAAACATCCTGCTGTGATTTTTCATGTGGTGAATTCTGACTCAAACACGTTCGGACTGGTTTGAAGAATTTCCAGTCAACAAAGTTGCGTTACTTTGTTGGTTTCCAGTCACATATTGGAGAGTCGGCTTCTACTTCCTGTCACGGTCTCTGATGTTAGCCAATCAGAAGAAAGTGGGCTTTTGCAGTGGGTGGGTTTCAGACAGAGGATGAAATGAGGGACTGTATAAATGGACATTATAAGCTAAATATGAACTTTTTTTTTTTTTTTTAACTGTAATCTGTGCAAAACTACTCTAGAAATTGAACATAATAGATCTTCTCCTCTCACAGTTAAGAATATGCCTGGTGATATACATATTTTTTTTCAATTACCAACCTTAACCAAAGGATCATTTTAGCAGATTTTATCGTTTATGTGTTTCTGGATTATAATGATAAATGAAGCAGCTGGTTTAAAAGTTTCTACTCTTATAGAATTGTTGAGGGTTTGCAGAGGTTTGTACTTTTTTTAATGTACTACTTTTTCACATCTGACATAAAAGGAAAGGAAACTTCCACTGCTACACTCTTCACCAAGGACGGCTCGCTGCATAAACTCCTTTAATCCCTGCACGGACATCTCACCCTGGAGCAGGTGAGATATTCAAAGAGAAATGGAGGAGAAAAGCCTCTGTCACAGTCCACCATGTTGACAGGTCAATGGCCCATTGTTGGGTCTGGGCTGCTGGAGTGGCCTGCAGCTTGTTATCGCTGCTGTGCGCAGTGTGTGCTGTTGGTCAGTGAGTGAGGCCAGGGAGCCAAAAAGCTGTCAGCGAGGGTCAACACTGACGCAAAGCAGACACACAAGTCATTTCTGTGGTTCAGCTCCAAGGCAGCTTTTGAAGTTATCAGGGGATAGCATGTCACTCAGTGGATACAGCAGGGACTGTAGATGTGTCCTGTAGTGTAGAGCATACATCTGACATTTTCTGACAAAAAAATATGACAATTTTATTCAGTTTCATTTCATAAACTCATAGCTATGTTACAGCTTTTGGGGCTTTGTAGTAGAGAGAGGGAGGAATACATAAACTGATGTGGTAGCTTTAATATTGATGGTTTAGTGTATGCCCCAGGTTTTAATTTGCTCTGGTTATACATGCATGATAGAAATTACATTACAATACTAGAAAGCACTTGAAGGGTACAAACCTCGGCTGAGGTATAATCCAGCTGTACTGATGCTGCAGACTGAACACTACTGCACTGTTCAGGTGAAACAGTAACATTATCAGATGGGGATTTTGGGATTTCACACACAACTCAAAGGATCCAAAGATACCAAATCAAAGATCTTAAACATTGAAATCTCACATAAGGAAGCACAATTCCAGATTACAAGTAGACACGTAGTGAAAATTAAGCCCCGAACAAACAACACAGGGTTTTACTCACCTCAGGTAAAACCGTGCAAAGTAAAGCAGTCCCCAGTGGTACCTGCTCTTTGTCCCAGAAGCTGAGAGCATACTAATGGGTCCATTTTAAGAATTAGCTCAAATAAGCAAAAACAGTGGGCCACTCTGGTTAAGGAGAGATGGGCCAATCTCAGGAGTGGATGAGGTGCTTGTAGTTTTAAGTGAACCGGCAGATTGTGCCTGGACTGAGGTAAAGCTGAAGGGAAAGAAAACGTGCAGGATGTGAGGAAAGGATCCTGGAAAGAAGACAACAGAGACTGAAGGACAAGGTAGAAAAGCTAACATGTAAACATTACTCACTATTTTGTTAATCCATTAATCCATAGTTTGTGTAGAGAAATCAAGCAACTTCAAAATGTTCTTTTGTGCTCAAGGACTGAATATTATTTTATCACTATGGTGTAACATTTTTAGAAAGATTATTTAGTTGGCATCTTTGTTTTTCATTGAACAGCATACCAACGCAAATAATAAGAAAAACACATTAACCAAATACCTGCCTACCAAATATCCTTGAATATATAATGATGAACATTTTAGTTAATCGTGCAGCAATGTACAATATAAAATATTACATCTACACCCCAGCAGCACAGAAATCCATAAACAAAAAAGACTGTTAACTGCTGCACCACCAGTGCTCAGGAAAAATATAGGACACATAAAAACTTCACTAATGGAGAGAGCACAGTGTTTATGTAGTATAACCACACAATAAGGCCATTTCAAAGATTACACAGACTCCATTTCCAGCTTTAAACTTTCCAGCAACTGCAGCTATTACTACATGAAAGAACCAGGGTCAGCACCTTGGACAGCTCCACAGAGAGCACCACACACTGTTACAGATACATTAAGAGGCTTCATGTTGATCTCATAACAAACTGATATAAAATGTCAAGATATTGTGTTGCTCTGCCTATTGTAGCGTCAGCACAGGGGTTTTTAGCTCGAAGATAAAATCCAATCTTAGATTTTGAAGCATCATTTCATCTTTATTCTTCCATTATTTCATTACCACCTTCATGTGGTAAATAGCTCAAATAAACATAACTGATTATGTCTTCCTGGAAGTGTTATTATTATTATTATTATTATTATTATTTTAAAAACCCACTCTTGTTTTCACGCCCTCATCTTTTTCATTATTTAATAACAATTATAGTGATTATAATACTTCCCCCCCTTTTCTCCACCTCCACAGGTCATAAGCAGCTACTTTATTAACAACACAATTTAATAATGCATACAAAATAAAAATAGATGATAATAAAAAATTTATAACATCTATAGAGAACAAAATCTCTGATAAATGCAGACCTTATTTTTTCTCTGCCAGACTACAAATATAAGAAGAACCATTCAAATGTAGACTGGAGTGACTGCTGGTGAACCATCACACTGACTGAAAAGCATTATTGGACATCTTAATACAGTATTGAGCGGACCTAAAGAAAACCTAACCAAGAAATAAACCCACAAAGCATGGCGTAAAGAAAATATTGTGATCAAAGTTACAGAGGGTGTAGAAATCAGAGTGTTGCTCTCTTTAAGAGATGTTTGCCAACATGGGTCTTAAACCCGGTTCTTCTTGTCAAAGGATTGTTGAAATACTTTCCTCCCCACCCAGCTGTCATGGAAGAATGTTGGCAATTGTTCAAACAGTGAATTACCACTGTGCACAGCTTGTCCTCCCCTGACAGCCCAACTGAAGCCAGTTTGAAATGCGGAAAGAAAAATCTGAAACGTAATGTTCTCTGAACCCACACTTTAGAACAACAGCAGTGAGGAGGAACAACACGGAGGAACAAGCTGTCTACATCCAACAGTAACAAGATAGTCTGATGTTTGTGGCTGTGAAGATGGACACCAGTGGGTCAGACTAACGGCTGTATAAACATAACTCATCACTCATGTAACAGAGCCACTTTCACAGGAGCAAATTGCCTATTATTTGGAAATAAATGTCTCACATAAAAGAACAAAAACAATTTCTGTCATCTCCATTTTTGGTTTTATTTCTGGGCAACAGGGTGAGCAGAGATGACTGGTTATTTACAAAAAAGTTTAACTGACGCCACCGTCTTCCTGGATTTGTTTTTTTTTTGTTGCTTTTTTGAAATCAGTCCAAACTTTGTGCGAGAAGTCTTCCTTAAATTATCACCTCATTTCCAGTTAGTGATTTAGAGAATTAGCGTGACTAATAAAATGTCTGGGCTGATACAGACTGCAGCACAGTGTTAGCTGAAGCAGAGCACTGACAGTACAGGAACTGCTGCAGCTGACAGGCATCAGCACTCGAATCATTCACTGCTCTGTAGCGAGTGGCACCCAATCATATTAATGTACATAATGTAGACATTGTAACCTGACACTTATCCCTGTTATTGTGTTGATTCACTGACGCTGGTCCTCCTTTTTTTCCTGATTTGATTTATTTCTTGTGGTAAAAGTGATTAGCTCTCGCTGCAGCTTTTCATGTTACTGCTTTGATTCATGTGGAGCAAAAATGACAATGCCAGGAAGTGCAGTGTGGAACATGTGTAATGTTTATGATGATTTATCACTTGGTTTACTGTGTTAGCTTGTTATTGCATTTCAACCCGTGGCTATAGAACTACAGCCTGTCTATGTAGTGGAAATGTGCAAGTCATTTTAAAATTGATAATTTATGACCACAGAGAATAACCACAAGGTTTCATTTATTGTTTTAAAGTCTACCACTGAGGCTGCTGCTGCTGCTAGATGTTATTGAAACTGTCAAACAAATATGGCGACATATGTTTAAGTCTGACTGTTTTGAATTCATTCAAACATCCATAGAGAAATGATTGGAAGACAGGAAACTATCAGTGTTTTCCAACATTAAATGAGGTCTTTTGGCCTTAATGCTATGTTACTGGCACAAGCTTTTAGGTTTGAGCTATGTTGTGTTATTTCTGTAAAATCTTTATATTCTTCTACTTGATGGCCTTTTTATCATTTGTCAGATATAACAACTATATTCAGAGATATTCAGTTTTGTTCATTTGAGACATTACTTGCAAATATTTAGTATCAACTTAGATAAACCCAATAGAGTGTGTTTTGTGTAGAAAGTTGTGTTAGCGATTAGTGGCATCAGAGCTTATTTAATTTCTACTTTTTGCCAATTTTAGAGAAATAACTTCTCACCTTCACATATGAACTTTAACAGTGGACTACAATGAATAAAACACAGCACAAAAATTAAAATGTTTGGTTTTTTTTGGTGAAACGAATCCATTTAAACACATCCAGTCCCGTCTCTATACCTCTCGTTATCACTGACACAAGATATGTGCAGAAACAACAGCTAATCTGCACTTAAGAACTCATTTGTGTGACACAACCTGTTTTACTTTAATCACTTTGCAAACACTCAGCAGCTGGTGCAGCTCGCTCCTGGTCCATCATCCTTGACAGAAACACTAAATCCCTGAAACCAGGGAGATGTAACCCAAAGATAATATCTGTCCCCTGGATCAACAAAGGATCATATAATCATTATTTCTCCATGAGACACCGTGTGCAGGCCTTGTATGATGTAAAGCAGTGGTTTATATGTAAACAGTTACACACCAGTCAGAGCTGCCCAGAACAAGCCAGCTTCAGTCGGATATAAATACCTGACTGAGTGGGAAATGAGCAGTAGTTGTTTAGCAGCGAGGAAGTATTACTCATTCATTTAATCAGCCAGTGTGAGGAGAATCGTGAATCTTCTCTTTTTACGCCAACATTTGAGCTACGTAACACATATTGAAGGTAACGTATTCAAATCTGAGTGTTTCGTTCTTGGTCACAGAAGAATTTAATGTCCCTGTGCAGATGGTTCGGTGAAGTAATCAAACAACTTTACTGCCCTTCATCAGAGTCCGAGCTTCTCATTGGACACAAAGTGCCTGAATGTTACTAATGCCCCGATGTCACAAAATGACAGGATGCTTTCTAATTGCTTCACAGGGGGAGAAGTCATGGTCCCCGGTCGGCAGGGCACTGGCACACGCTCAATTCTTATTAACTAATCGCTTTGGCTAAATGGTTAAGAGTGCCTGTCATGCTGTGGTTTCTATGGAAATCCTCCCAGAGAATTAGCCTCCCTGCACACCCGGGGTGCCTCTGACAGAACAGCTGCAGCCAGCAGGTCAACACTGTTTTTCCTCATTTGCTGCATGTTCTTTCCACAGTTGCCTGAATTGATCATTGTGACATAAGATCCCTTATCTTTAAATTAAACTACAGCCTCTGTGGCTCTTTCAGCAGTTTGCACAAAGTCTGGGAGTATTTTAAGATCATGGAGATTCTCCAGAGCTGGATAGTTTGACTGTGAATGTTTCCCTTTTGCTGCAATAACATAAACGGTATCATCTTTGTGCTGCATATTGATATTCATCTACACATTCAATAGTTGTTGTCCTAAGCGTCCCTGAATGGAGGATGTTTGTACTTTCTTGGACTTGAGCCCTGCATAGCAACCGTGTTTGCCGTGGCAACAACTGTAATGTGGACACTGTTCAGCCTTCGAGACGCTCAGCACTTTGCAGCTGGTTGAAGCACACGAGATGTGTGCTGGCTTTTCAAATGGAATTGGGATTTAATTGAGCAGCTACAGCAATAAATCAATAAATGTCGGTATAGAAACTATACACACAAGTTGTAATAAAATGGCCTTTGTACACCAGCATTGACCGGCCTGCTGAACAGAGGGCAAGGTTTTTGATTACAGGGCGTTAGGTATACGGCTGCTAGTGACTCGTGAGTTTCAGTAAATCATAAAACTATTACATTTAAATGGACAGCTGGGGCAGTGCATGGAGGCCATTGGCTTTTGGTTACTGTGCTGCCATTAGTGGTGGACCACTACTTCTCCAGCAAATCTCATCACGTCAGAGGCCGTCATTGTAGTTGTATGAAAGCTAAAATCAATACCAAGCGAGTCCACACTACATGAATAAGTAAATGGCAAAACATAAATTCGTAGCACTGTAATTAGACTCTGTACAATAGATTTCATTTAATGGGACTTTACAGACATTTAGAAAATAGAAATAAAGATCTTAGCTTAGAAGAGTTTTGATTGACAGTTCACGATTCAAAATAGACATGTTTTCTATCTCAGTTTTCAGTAATTCAGTTTTCGGGGTCTTATGGTTCAGACCCGAGACTGAACTGAATTATAATGAGCATATACTGGTCCAAATGAAAGCTAATTGCCTCTAGCTTGCACTTGTCAGTCGTATTAGATAATTGCACAATGTGCTGTGTGATAAAAGGCCGCTTTGATTGGTGAATATGGATTGAAATGTCCATGTTGAAGACTGTGACGGCTGCATTAATATGTGACTGTAATTAGTGTACAGTTCTCTGGGCTTTCTGTGACACAACAAGACATGTGTTTAATACCACAAACAAAGCTGTTTAAACTCCATCTAAGCTCTGTTTGTCACAGCAGCCTTACCGTTTCCTTGGAAACGGTGATAAATTCCTTTAATTTTCTAGTAAAACATTAACGATTATTGAATTCTCATCTGCACAAAGCATGGCTCTGCCAATGGATTTTAAATGGATTTGCATTATGAACTGTGTTCCTTAGACATCGCCCCCACAAAACAACTTTTGTCAAACGGGTCAGAGGTCACAGCTCTTGAATTCAGTTTCTCTCAGCAGAAGACTGTACAGTATTTACTGATTAATATTCAGTTTATTAAGTAACATTCTTTCATTGCAGCTTGTTGTGGGGATCTGCTGCTTTTCTGTACCATCGCAAGTTTTTAGATTTCATTCTCTTTCAACAGTGACTCAAAATTGATTTGAAGTGGCTTACAGGTGTTTTCATACTGAACCCTGGTAACAACATACTAGTCACTGTCCAGTCTGGCTTTGAACTGCTTTGTGGGCATCAGGTTTTTAATCCCCAAAAACATTTCCTTCAACTCTAATAATTCATTAACATGGGATATTTTTCAGCAGATGTACACATCACAAAATAATCAATAGTTGCCATCATCATCATCATGTATTTGCACATGGTACACAGTAGATAAAATGTGGTGTGGCTGCCTGGTGTATGTGGTTAGCAGAAATAGCAGTAATGCATATTTAATCAATGAAGTGTGCTGATGGATGACAGGGTAATGACACACACACACTAAGTAGTCTTACCGGGCATCATCGGATAGTTGGTATTCAGCAGTTTACACTTGAATAATTTCTCTGTGAATTTTCATTCAAGGCTATTATTTGTCTCTCTTTTATTCCAGATGATGGATGGCATTAATATGCATGGACGAGACTTTCTTTATGTAGAAGTTAACTGAGAACAAATACCTCACAGTGGACAGCCGTGGAATTATAAAACAAGTGGGAAAAACAAAGTAACATGAGTCCTGGTGCTTTGGTATGGAATAAAAAAAACTAGATCTCAGATTCTAGAATAGAATAGAACAGAATAGAATATCAGGAGTTCAGATCTCAAGTTCTAGAATAGAATAGAATATCAGAATAGAACAGAATAGAATATCAGGACTTCGGATCTCAAGTTCTAGAATAGAATAGAATATCAGGAGTTCAGATCTCAGGTTCTAGAATAGAATAGAATAGAATATCAGGAGTTCAGATTCCGGTTCTAGAATACAATAGAATAGAATATCAGGAGTTCAGATCTTAGGTTCTAGAATAGAATAGAATAGAATAGAACAGAATAGAATATCAGGACTTCGGATCTCAAGTTCTAGAATAGAATAGAATATCAGGAGTTCAGATCTCAGGTTCTAGAATAGAATAGAATATCAGGAGTTCAGATCTCAGGTTCTAGTTGAAGAATAGAATATCAGGAGTTGAGATTGCGAGTTCTAGAATAGAATAGAATAGAATAGAATAGAATAGAATAGAATAGATTCTGAGGAGTTCAGATCTCAGGTTCTGGAATAGAATAGAATATGAGGAGTTCAGATCTCAGGTTCTAGAATAGAATAGAATAGAATATCAGGAGTTCAGATCTCAGGTTCTAGAATAGAATAGAATATGAGCAGTACAGATCTCAGGTTCTAGAATAGAATACAATAGAATAGAATACAACAGAATATCAGGAGTTCACAGGGTTCAAGTTGTTGAGCCAAGCCTCCAGCTGCGTCCCTCTTGACCTGGGTCTTTAAGTAACCAACACGATGTATGGCTGCCACTGGCTCCCACTCTGCATTAACTGTAAGTGAAACATAAACCCCCCATGTTGAGGTTTACTAACTGCTCTGTTACAGTCGTGCAGCGCAGACACATGCTGCAGATCCATAATCAATCCTGACTCTAATGACTGTGAATGTTGTTGTGATTAGCACCTGGTCCCCCCAGACAAAACCTGCACCCACAACAGATGGAGTTGCTGCAGCCTGGGGAAGCTTGAGCTGCTGTTTAAACAAATTAGCCCGAGGCGAAACCTTGAATATTTTACTGTTCGCTGCACAGACGTGTTTATAAAATCATCCATATCAATGTTCCTGAGCCTGAGCTCGTCCTGCAGTCTCTACCAGATGGCTACAGTCTGTCCACACAGGACCTGATGAATGCCGCCAGTGTTTTATTAGCTAAACTGATGGGGATAATGGGTGTTTTTGCTCAGACCAAGGTCCATGATTTTACTGTAGTTGTTTATAGAGCAAAGATTTCTCCAACTCAATCAGCAAACATGTTTTCATGCATTGATCTGATAACATCTGTCTGACCAGCTTGAGTAGCTGATTCCTTCTTTGGCTTGTGAATGTTATGATTCAGATGTAATGACATCCTAAGATCTGCACAGCTCAGACATCTGCACACAGTTCTGGTTTGTCATTATTATACTGTTTCATAAATCAATTAACTATTTTTAAAAATATGTGTCAGTGGAGCTGCAGCCAGTAATTCTGTGTTAAAATGAGGCAGGAGTGTAATTAATCTTAACACCACCACTGATTTCAGATTTAAGATTAGTAGTGGCTGTACCTCTGTCAAAATGGCCTGAATATGGCTACAAATAAAACTTTGTAGCACAGTCAAATACCAAACAAGCAGAACAGCACAAGACACACAATTCTCTGAAAGGCCCTCATTTTCTTTTCTTAGCTTTTTCCATAAACGTCCCATTAGGTGTCTTCTGCCTGATGTCTGGACTCAGATTATTCAGCTAGACTCTTTATGTAGCTGAATACCCATAATTGTTGGAGTGTGATGTAACTCCATTACACACTTATGGGACATCCAAGTTACATAGTGGGAATGAAAGGGGCATATTCTCCCTATTACAATTCAGCATATTATTATAATTATTTCACAGCTGTTACTATTAACTGATACTTTTCCTTTGTTTCTTGATTTACCTTATTCTCTGGTTCACTGTCTGTGTCTGGTGCTCGGTATGTGTGTGCTTCATTACTTTCTGTTTTATTTTGTTAATTACTTCACTGCTGTGTCTTGTGGTGATTAACTTGTTGATGCCTGCCCCACCTTGATTATTTTCACCTGTGTTCCTCTAGTCACCTGTCTCGATTTAGTTAATTAGCTTTCTCCTTATAAATACTCCTTGCTTCTGTCTTTTCATTGTCAGATTGTGTCACTGTTTGTCCACCTGTGATCTTTGTGATTTGTTCATACCCATTCCCTGGTGTGCTCCATGTTGCTTTTGTTTATCTATTTGAAATGTTTTGGTTTTTACCATTTGCTTTTGTGATTCCTGCATTTTCAGATTCCTTCGGTATGGTTTTGTTCACATTCTGTGACCAGAGGACTGGACTATGATGTGGGGTTAGTGGGTTAGCAAGGTTTGTTGAATCTAAACCAGGCTTTCCTGTGTTACAAAAGTGACTCTTTTAACTTGGCTAGATCGCCATGGTCCCGACTTGGCCATGTTCAGAGTTTGAGCTTAAAATGGACTGAAAGTACTGCTATTTCAACATTTATTACATTTATTCCCAGATCGCACTGACCTATGATGAGATTCGGTACAAGTGGTATAGATTTTCAGCTGAGAAAAATAAGCTACAACTGCTCACTTGTTGAGCCGAGCATCACGCATGCCATTAATAGAAGTTGTGCACTCCCAGTCGAGCAAACTGTGTGTATAACACTACGTTGTTTTTGCCACAATAACCTACATGCATTCAGTTTGGTGATGCTGAAAATCTGAATACGAACACCGTCGTACTATTTACAAGGTTGTTGTCGCTTTCACTGAGAGGCCTTTTATAAACTAGCTGGTGCTGTACTTTCATGCTTATTACTCTATATTATTTCTCTTATACTAATCTATATTATCAGTATGACTTACTTGTATAATGAAGTCTAATATGTAATTCTTTATAAGGATTATCAGTGTCATTGATTGCACACACACATTCCCAAAAGAGTATCCTTAGGTGAACCCATAGGCTGTATACAGAAATGTGAGACTGGGAAAGAGATGAAAGGTAGTTCAAAGAAATCAGCAAGAAAAGTTAAGTTACTTCATTATTTTTAGTTCACAGATGAATTTAAAGATTATGTAAAGATGCACTTACTCCCAAAGGCCTCTCAGAATACACAGAGACTGTGTCTTCATCACTTTCACCCTGGAGAATGATTTCAGAGATCTGCAGATCAAACACACATGAAAGTAACTGACCAGCTGTTGCTCTAGTTTTGTATAACTGGATAAAAACTTGTACAATGTTGAGCTGTCAGAAATTAAAATATATTAAGTGTTGTATCACGGTGGATGTTACAACCAGGACTCCAAGGGGTGTTGCCGCAACCACCGGACTGATGCTGGGAACGGGTTCTATAGCTTCCACCTCTAAGCGTCAGGATTGGTAGGGTGGGATGGATGCTGCACCAATCAGGTGAATTGAAGGCGGGGCAGGCGACAGGTGTGGAATGCAGCCGCCAAGGTGGACCAATCACAGGAGTGTGCTCTCACAGCTTAATTTACATATTCCAGACACACAGGAGGAGGGGCAGGTTGGACCGTGGGTAACCGTGGAGGTGAAAGTGGACCCGGATGGACTAAAATAAAGAACTATGGTTGCTGCATACAGGCAGAGAAAACAAACAATATCTAAAAGAAACAATGGAGGAAAACAATGTCCAAACGAAGAGCAAACAAAAGTACAAACCAAAACAGAGTCCATGAAAAGGCACATGAAGGCAACCAGGGAGACGAGCAGGAACGACAAGGAGATCACAAGGGAGTCCGAGGGGGACCAAAAGGAAAATCAACATGAAAGCTAAACATAGAAACTAAACAGAAGTCCAAGGAAAGGCACATGGAGGATACCAGGGAGGCGAGCAGGAGCAACATGGAGATAACGGGGGAGACCAAAAGGAAAATCAACGCAGTAGCTAAACAGATGACCTAACAAAGACAAGGGAGAGACACACTGACTAAATATGCCAGGGGGGACGAGACGCAGGTGAAAACAAAACTCAAGGAGACACACAAGGGAAGTAACTTACAAAATAAAACAGGAAGTTACAGGGAAGCCAGAGAGAACCACAGGAGGAAGTGGGGAAAACTCCATGAGGGGCAGGAAAACAGAACCAAGGGAAAAAAACACACAACATACACAGAAGGAAAGCAGATAAACAAGTAAACAGGAAAATGAAACACAATAGGAACAGCAAAAGGGAACAAGGAAAACCTAGACGCTAGATGATCATAACACTAAAAATAATAGAATAAAAGCCTAATGATCGAGTATAATGATATAACCTAATAGAATCAGTGTTGTCAGCAAGGTTAATTCAATAAAAAGAAAGAAATAGCTGTTTGTTTATATGATTTGGCAAAACACTCAGTATGTAACTTGACCGCAGGTGTGTCAACAGATGGTCCAGCTCCTCTTGTCTTTCCTGAAATGTGCATCATATCAGCCTTCACATGTCCGTCACTCAGTTTATGACTCCATAAATAACACATAGTTGACAGTGTAACATTTGTCAGAGTGACTGATGACGGTCGCGACTACAATGGGTTCTCATGGCTTCCAAGTCATTAATTTGATGGTTCAGAGGTCGGCGTAAAGTGTTACATGTGGGAAAAGGTCAAGGCTGACACAGAAGAAATAATAGTTAATTAAGTACTATCAGATAATTCGTGTTCGGTCATATTTATATTAACCATGATCAAAACTAATGGATTTCTGCACCTTTGCTTGACTTTTGTTTTTAGCCTGTTTGAAAAAAACATCTTAAGAGGAATTTAAAACGACCTGCAAGTTCCCAAATACATTAGTGATACATTTAATCAATGCATTAAACCTCAAACACTGTTTTGCAGCTACTCTTAGAGAATAAGCACTTAAGAGTCCACAAAATAAATCTAAAATCAGCTGTTTTACCAATTAAAGTTGTTTATTTCCACTTAACACAGCAGTAATTCGTCTTTTCTGTAATCCTACTGTTGGCTTCAGGCCTGAATGCAAACAGGACTGTGAATAAGAGTAATAAATCACTGAAGGCACTGTTTTCTAAAATGTATGTTTTAAAGATCAAAGATGTAAATTATAATATCTGCTTGCTATTTTCCTAAAGCAAATCACAGGATTGCTGACTGTTTTGTTGTATATGAGATGCTGCAGCAACCCAAATAAATATGGTGACAGATCAACATCATTCACCCACACTGCATGTCCCACAGGAAGGTTATTAAAAAGTCTTCTGTATAAAAAGTGACTTTCATTTTCTCAGACATCAGTGTCTGCAGCAGACAGAAGATTGAGAAAGTTTTTATGAGTCCCAAGTCGGATTAACTTTTTTGTGATATCATAAACTTGTTGAAGAAGAATCTCATTCACTGACAGAAAGCAAAGAACAGTAGTTTATAAAACTGAGTTAATTTTCAACTCAACCCATTTTCATGGATCAGTGTAGTTGGCACGGAGCGTAAGGACAATGTGAAATTTCTCAAAGCGGTAATGTTTAGCTGACAATCTCTGTCTTAAGTGGGATGAGTGGATAATGATAAACAGATGTTTGTTTTTTTTGGTGAGGATTTGTCTGTGCAGGGTAACAGTCTGGAGGAACAGGCATTTCACAGAGCAGCTGGCCAGATGTAGTGTAACCCTGAAAAATGCTGGTTTGTTTTAACTGGGTAACTGTTGGGTTAGATGAACCCACCATTAAGTTTTTACCCAACTTTTTGTGTTTTTTTGCCCAGATTGATGGGTTTATTTTGTGGTTTTTATTCAACATTTTGGAGGTTTTTAACATTAAATCATTTTTACCCAGCATTTTAGGGTTGTACCCAACATTTTAGGGTTTTAGCCTAGCCTTTTGTGGTTTTTACTCAACATTTTGGAGGTTTTACTTAACATTAAGCCATTTTTACTCAATATTTTAAGGTTTTAGCCCAGCATTTTGTGGTTTTTAC
Source organism: Pseudochromis fuscus (assembly GCA_900323345.1). Lineage (NCBI taxonomy): Eukaryota > Metazoa > Chordata > Actinopteri > Pseudochromidae > Pseudochromis > Pseudochromis fuscus. Next base: position 73,019 of record OOFC01005347.1, read on the forward strand.
CCAGCATTTTGTGGTTTTTACCCAATGCAGGGTAAAAACAGTCCATTT